>VWYI01009437.1:1419-77054 GCA_013399455.1 Anthoscopus minutus
ACCTGAGTTTAAGAAAATGATTTCTATAATTTTCACCTTGTTGAAAATAAAAAGTAAAATATACCTAAGAGATACAGACAATAGCTAAAATATAACTGTATAACTACAATTCAATACACATAGTAATTTAGAATTACCTCATTTAGTGCCAACATGTTAAAAATATAACAAGAGAAACACAAATCCACCTTTTCCCCCCCACAGGATTTTTCCATGTTTTGAACTTAATGATGTAAACAGAAATTAAGGTATTCATTCAGTATTAAACAAATTATGAACAATGATTATGATTAATTCATAATGAATGATTAATTCATAATTCAGATTATGAATTAATCTGTCAGTATTTCAAAGTTCTGTGTTTATGTACCATCACATTAATGAGCTGGCCCAATAATTAGCAATATCTGTTTCCCTTCATGAGAGATTCCTTTGAAAGTTTTTGTATAACATGTTAGCAGGGGGAAAAAATCCTGAATATATTGGGAACATTTATGGTTACAGGAAATTAAAACACTACATATTCTAACTAAACCTACTACTTTAGCAACTTTTCAAATCTAGACTTACTTATTTGATGGGTAGTTTTTCACTTTGTTCTTCTTTTTGTTTTTTGCTATCATGGCACAGCCAAGAAGGATAACAATCAACTCCTCTACACCTGCTGTGTTATGTGTGCACCTTTGTATCAATATGACTCATACAGAAGCTACTCCTGAGTAGCAATATGCCTCTGTTTTCCAGTGTAATAGATAAAGGAGTAATAAAAACTAAAATAACAACAACAGCAAATAGTGCAACTGGCACTATTAAGAGAACGGTATGCTCTGATAACAGAATTGTTGATATGAGGGCAAGGGCAGTGACTTTATGACAGTGTAGGAGCTGAACATGAATGAGCCAGCTAAACTTTACACAAGCTGATGCCATTGATAAAAATCAGTCCATGATTTTTGCAACAATAGTGTAATGGGACCAATGGTTTCCAGATATATAACTCCAGAAAATTATTATTGATCTTGGTTATCAACTTCCACCCAGTTTGTTTGATGCTATTAACATACATTTAAATAATAGCTTTGTCTATAGAGACAATATGGTTGAGCTTCTGACAGACAGAATTTCCCTTTTATTCCATGAAATTTTTCAAAAGGTGTCTTTAGGCTCAAGTACAACACTGACTAGGACTGACACATCATGTGAGACACTCCTCTTAAAAAGAAACGCAGCTCTAAGTCATACTGGCTTTTATTGATTCAGCCATGGAAAGACCTCCCTCACTTTCAATTTTTTTTTTGTTTCCTGTGGATGATTTCCCTTCTATGTAAAAATTATTTTCTTTGAAGAGGCTTGATGCCTGCAAAATCTATAGAAGGAGAACTAATAAAACATAAGTCACAGACAGAGAGCTTGAATGGTCAACTGCCCTTAAAAAAGGGCATGTATGTTATGCATACCTGAAGCAGATGTTCTGTCTGTGCACATCTGGATTTGTGTTGAGACTGTCTTCTGCCTGCTTCCAACTGGGGATAAGAGCCAGGCTAAAAATCAAGAGTTCACAAACTCTGTATTCCTGACCCATCCGCATGTAGTAGTGACATCTTTACTATGCTTAATTAGCATTGGTTATGAGTGACTAGTGTTATTTATCAATAAGTATTAAATGCACTGAGAGCCTAAACCTGGAACAAATACAGAGGGCTCAATAAAAGCTCAATAAAAGATAACAGAATGGTGTAGATCAAGGAGGCAGGGAAACAAAGACCAAGGTGACAATAATCTGTTAGCTGGTTTAAAATGTTATACAGTAAGAATTCTTGTAAGATATTCAAGTTCCTAGTACTAGAATAATAGAATCTTGGAATATCCTGAGTTGGAAGGGATCCACAAGGATCATCAAAGTTCAGTTCCTGTCCCAACAAAGAAAAGACCCAAGAATCACGCAACATGCCTGAGAGCATTGTCCAAACATTTCTTAAAAATCTGACAGGCTGGCGCTCTGATGATCACACCTCCCCTCCTCCCAACTCCTTATTTACCTATTCCTCAAATGTAAAATTTTAAATTCGCCAAGTGGTCATTGACATCCCAACATAATTGGGATCATGAAGGAAAGCAGTGACAAAGCTGTAACAGGATGTAGTGCAGTGAAGCTAGTGGAGATGAAATAAAGCTAATCAAGAAAGAAATCAGGTTAGAGAAATAGATAGTATATGCTGAAATAAAATCAACAAGAAGAGAGTGCTAGGATTTAGAGGAAGTGAGGGAGTATAATTGGCAGACAGGAAAGATGTCTGGAATTTTTCTGTTGCATTATTATTTTAAATATCAATCTAAAAGGATATTGTGCAGTGGCTCATGTGTTTGTAATTCATTGTCTACTACTTGTGTTTTAACATGATGGGTCAGGAATCAGTCTCTTGCACTTCCTTCATGACCCTGTCTGCATCCTTGGGCACACTACTTCACATGCCTTCATTTCCTTATGAAAGATATATTACAACAGCAGTATGCAGCATTTGGATTTAAGACTAATGATTAGGATTTCAGAACCAGTAAGTACAGAACATGTAACCAGAATGTTCAGGGTTTCATCAAAGCACTTGGCATCTGAGCTGAACTCCATCAAGAAATAGGGGACAAAAAGCCTGGACAAACCAGGAAGCTCCTGACAGGTCTGTTTGTGCAGAGGTATCTCTTAATTTCCAATTCAACAGAGTGTGACACTACTTTTCAACTAGGCCACCCTCAGGAAAAAAATTGTGCTCCATATGTAGTTAAGACGACAGTATTCTATAATTTCTATAATTCTTCTTGATCATTCCAGTATGCATGGGCCCATGATAAGCACTGGATATGCAGATGCATTTCTAAAAAGGTAATTGTCCCCTAAAAAGATGGAAATTAAGGGGTTTTAGAACAGACTACAGAATTGCCACTGCACAATTTCTCTTTGTATACCACTAAAATACTGGCATTGTCCAGCTAGATAGTCAACAGAGTGAACCATATTCTCTAATATGCATTTTTCAAACCACTACCGATACTTACATCAATACTCACTTACACTATGCATAATCTCCTACCCCAAAATTTTAAACATTATAAAGAACATGAAATTTAGAACATAATTCTAGGTTTCTTAACACAAGAGCCTGTGCTGCAGCTCATAATGATCCAGAAAATGACTAGATGATGAAAATCAGCATCGGGGAAATGCGGTTCTGATGATACATATAACAGATGACCACCCATGACCAACAGATGTTGTTCTATAAACCCATATGGGTGGCAGTGGGTGAAAATCAATAGCTGAATCTTGGCACTGCAGCAGAACTAGCTGGATTTATGGCTGAGTAAAATGGGCGCAGAAGCACTTCTAAGGCTCAGACGCTGCTGGGTAGCTCCCCTAGTGAAAAATGTCGTATCAGGAAACTTCACCCGTTCCAGAATTTCTACTGCCCTGCATTGTGGGGGTTTAGATATTAGAGGCACCATTCACACACCCTGAGCTGTGTACCATGTTGCATGAAACTTTAAAGGTTTTAAAACCTTTAGTCAATCTGCTGCATAATGTCAGATGTGCTCTGAAAGGAATGGAAAAAATTCTAGGCATGGCAAGTCAAAAGAGAAGCTGTCTCAAATTTTTGGAGGACTGGAAGAAACTTATAGCATGATCCAGCTTTTTTAAAGGTGATCAAATTGTGTTGCACAGGTAGTGTACAGTGAAATAAAACCTGCTACTAAAACACTGGAACCTGACACAGGACGGAAAAGGACATATCTGTGCTTCAGGACTGGATTAATTTGACAGTTACATTTAGAGGTGTGCAAAGCATTTGAGACCTGTCTTTAAGGGTGTGTTCATGGAGGAAAGGTGGGTGTGGAAATGAAGACTTGCAAGTCCACCCACTGCAAGTTTTGGGCCGCCTAAAATAAAAAATGGCTATCTGACAGCAAGGTATGAAGCCTTGTGAGATGCTTCTTTCCCAGAATGGAATGACTTGTATCAGTTAGATGCAATATTTTTCCACAAGCACACTGGGACTACCACATTAAGTTAAAAAATTTTGCCAAATATATTTTGGACCACTTAAAAAGATTAAAACCCTCCAACTCTGAAATTAAATCTTCAAACTCTTAAATTTAAACTCCATATGTGCCTAGTTTCTGTTTCCATACTTTCTTAACAGATCATTTTAAATCTGAAGCAATTACACTGCATCCCTTTGGTGATGTTCTCTAAAGGAATGTTCTTTTCCTGTCCTCTCCACCAAGCCTCAAAAAGGAGGGAATTATATATATACACACACATATGTATATAAACATATATCTCAATAAGCATTTATAGCTGTGACAAATTTATCTTACTGTCAATTTAATACATCTGTTTTCCATTTGAATTTGATATAGAGCCTGGTGTTTTCTATTAGATCATATAAACAAGTGTTTGATTTAAAACAGCATTATTTTTCTTCACAGAGATTGAGGGCAGCAATAAACATCACTCTTTCTGAGAATACAAATGAGGTGGTAATTCCATTAAATATAATGATTTAAATAAGAAAAGAATTAATTAAAGAATTTAAAAAGCTTGTCCACAGGTCTGTTGTGTCTATTGATCTTCTGGACAGAAATTGTTCTTGCATGACTTTTCTAGTGGATTACACCATAATGAGACATATTTCATTTTTCCAAGCATGCATGCTTGGAAAGATCAAGTAGTTTGCTGTCATTGGCAGCGCTGATGTGAAGCCCAAAGCAGGGAAAGGCACTCTACCATTCTATTGGATAAAGCTCATTTTCTGTTCTAGACTCTTTAATTGCTTCTTAGAAAGACAAAAAAAGGGCACTTTCTTTTTCTCAAAACTCATATTTTTATTTTTCTAAATGAGGACAACTGCAAGTCTGCAGATGCAGTTTGTAAAATAAAACCTTAACGGATTTGAGTGAAAGCATGTCATCTGACAGTGAGGGATTAGGGCCATAATCAAATTTTAATGGGAACAAACCCACCCTCAAAGGAGTAGCATATTCCTAAACCAGAACAAACTCATCTGAGAGAGGGGTATTTCATTTGTAAAGCATATCTTTACAAAGGCAAAGCAAATATAGATTCTGGCTGACAGACACCTTGCTATTCTGTCCAAAAAACTGGCCCATGTGGGAAGACTGGGCTGTTATTGAGTATTACCGTAGCAGCCAGCACTCCAAAAGCACCTAAGCAAACCTAAGGTACCTTCCATATTGTATCTCATAAGGCTGGATCCCACAGATCTAGCCTGTCCAGATCCTTCTGCTAACTTTTCCTACTCTTCAGGAAGTCAATACTCACAACCAACTTAGTGCCATCTGCAAACTCAGGAAGGGTGCACTTGATCCCCTCATCCAGATGATCAATAAAAATATTGAACACAACTGGCTCCAACACTGAGCCTTGGGAAACCCCACTAGAGGCTGGCCATCCACTGGATGTAACCCCATTCACCAACTCCGGGCCCACTCACCCAGCCAGTTTTTTTCCCAGTGAACAGTGCAGTCATCCAAGCCATGAGCAGACAGTTTCTTCAGGAAAATGCTGTGGAAAACTGTCAAAGCCTTTACTACTGTCCAGGTGGACACATCCACAGACTTCCCTCATTCCACAACCAGCTAACACCTTGCCATAGAAGCAGATCAGATTGGTCAAGCAGGACCTGTCTTCCATGAATCCATGTAGCCTGGGCCTGATCCCCAGGTGATTCTGCATGTGCTATGTGATGGTACTCAACATGATCTGCTCCTTCCCCAGAAGTAATGTCAAACTGACAGACCTGTAGTTTCTCAGATTTTCCATCCAGCCCTTCTTGTACATCAACATCATATTTGCTAATCTCTCTTGCTAATCAGCCTCTACACAATCAAACTGAGCTTTGCATACATTCAACCCAAACAGTAAATCACTTGGAAATATATGATTAAATTAAACTAAAATTCAGCCTATTAGGAAGAATGTTTGAAATCATCTGTGCCAGGAATAGATCAGTCATTTACAGAAACACTACTGTTGATGGTAAACCATGTGTGATTCAGAGAGGGAAAGGGAAAAATGGAATAAAAATATACAAAGTATGAATAAGCTAGACCAATGACAAAAGGAGAAAATATTATCTATTTGTTTTTTAGTACATCCCAGTCTAATATCAGCATCTGAAGAACACTGGCTTCCATTAGAGTATCTGGCAAGAAAGAAAGAAAGAAAGAAAGAAAGACACCAGATTTACAACCTGGTGTTTTCAATTTTTTTTCCTGCCAATATTGAAGAGATTATGCAAAGCAATAAAAATAACATTAGAATCTAAGGAATTTACAGCAACTTACAAAGTCACCTAGCTAACCTTGTCGAAGAAAATGAAAATGAGGCAAATGGCAAATGAGTTAGAATAAGAGTCAAAAATTATTGAATTTGGAATAACCAGGAATTTTGTTGCTCTGTCTAGATATGGAATAGGGAGGTTTTCATGACTCTACAAAACATCTTTGAGTGGACTAAATATGTTTATGTTTACACAAGAAATGGTGAGAAGCAGCATGTGCACTGGTTCAGTTTGTGCTGCAGCAGGCATGAGGACAGATCTTTTGCAATCAAAATGAAACGAGGGGCTCTGAGAATTTCACAGCTTACTGGCCTCAGCTCTCTGGCTGTCAATCTGCCCCTTGACAGTGAGGCCCAAGTAACCATTTGCCAAGAAAGCTTGGGAAAAGTTCTCAGCAGTTCTTAGATCTAGGAGGAAAAATATAAGCACTTGCAAACTGTGGTATGTATTTTACAGTGGTTACAAAGTGTATATGATTAGCATTTTCTTCTAGTGAAAAACTCAAATAAGGCAGCTATAAAGCAAAACAGACATTTAAGACCCCCTCTAATGTTTTGTGAGGGGTTTTTTGTCTTTTCTGAAGCTTCATATTGTTACACCTAGGATTCAGATTATGATGTTTCCTGATGTAGTAGACAATATGTAGAAATCTAAATTTTCACTCAATACGTCACACTTGACTTTCAGTCACAAAATGGCTTCAGCTTAAATGATTAAGTACTATTTCTTATTTTTAGGGGCAATTTAGCTTGATAAAATTTAATCTCAGCTCAATAAATTCTAATCTACTGATTATATTTATTAAATAGAATGTTTTCCATAGCAAAGCTAAACTAGTGGAAAAAAATTAAATGGGATTTTTGTTTGTGGGAAAAGGTAGTATAGCATATGAAATATAGCCAAAAAAATGGCAGCACTTTGGAACTTTTATTTGGGAGTACCAAAACATTTTTACACACTCAGCTAGGACAAAAACATCTTTTCAGAACTGTGCTGGTTTTTAGTCTAATGAGATCAGCTCATGTGGGTTTGTTTTGCCTTGCCTTCCAAGGGTGTATTCAGTACAGAATCACATAAGATACTGAGTTGGAAGGGACCCACAAGGATCATTGAGTGCAACTACTGCCCCTGCACAGGACAACTCCAAAAGTCACACCACGTGCCTGAGAGCTTTCTCCAAAAGCATCTTGAACTCAGCCTTGGAGGAACCTGTACCAGTCCCCAACCACTCCTTGGGTGAAAAACCCTTTTCTAATATCCAGCCTAAACCTCTCCTAACACAGCTTCAGGCCATTCCCTTAGGTCTTGTCATTTGCTCACCACAGAGATCAGTGCCTGCCCCTGCTCTTCCCCTCATGAGGAAGTTGTAACTGTGATGAGGTCTCCCCTCAGTCTCCTCCAGCTGAACAGAACAAGTGACCTCAGCCACTCCTCACACCGCTTCCTCTCACAGCCCTTCACCATCTTAACTGCCCTCCTTTGGATGCTCTCAAATAGTTTAATATCTTATATTATGGTGACCAAAACTGCGCACAACAAAAGAGGCTTCAGTTGGTGGCAATTTTGTTGCATCTGAAATTATGATAGAGATAGAGAAAAGATGAGTAAATATGAGTTAGAAGAACCTTACACAGAAAAACCTTCTGTCACACTGTGATCAGAACTCTTGCTCCAGGAGTTCTTCTGATGTATCACTTAATATTTCCTGAAAACTATAGAGCTGGTGGGTATTGAGAAAATCATGCCTTTATTTCTAATATTTTATATCTCATCTGTCATTCACTGTGGCAGAGAAATGGACTCTTATAGGATGGATGCAAGATAAAATCAAGGTTGCAAATTCAAGCGAAGACAGTTTGCCTTGGTGAATCATTGCTACTAGTGGTATTACAGAACAGAAAAGTGACTTAAATCAACAGTTAAAAAAAGAAAATACTGGTTTGCTTGTGAACTTGGTATTTTGATTGTGGAATATGCTTTGCGAGAAACATGGATCCCTACATATTCATTCTTTATAGAGGAAAACACATCAAGTCACATTTTTGCTGGCTA
This sequence comes from Anthoscopus minutus, assembly GCA_013399455.1. Lineage (NCBI taxonomy): Eukaryota > Metazoa > Chordata > Aves > Passeriformes > Paridae > Anthoscopus > Anthoscopus minutus. The sequence continues at coordinate 9,828 of VWYI01009437.1, forward strand.
TAGTTTTTGAGAATACTTCCAGTGTTGCAGCATGAAACAGAATTTCCACATTCCTAGTGCATATATGTCAGAAATATCAATACAAGTAATTGTTTTGTCATCCTCAAGGAGTAACTATGAATACATTTACATTATACATAATTTATACAAATATTAATACAAAGCTAGCAAGACAAGACATGAAATGAGACGCATACAACCAACAGGTCAGTAGCTGGAACAACTGATATCCATGTTACCCTTGAGCTAGGACACTGGCATATTATACACTGGCTCTTAATGTTCAGATGAGACAGACTTAGAAATTGTTAAGCTTACTATTAAGGAAATGAAAATAATATAACATGATGAGGTATATTTATCGAGTCATGATCAATGCATTCTCTGAATGGAAAATGATCAGAAAAATGTTAATTTTCACATTGGAGATGTTACATAGTACATTTTGCATAAAGTTGCAACAATCTCTCATCAAATAGTAAAGGAATATTAGCACCAAATCACTAAGGTTTACATGCACTTTGAATTCTTAGGAAATTTAAAAAGGAAAAAAAAACCTAATTCATTAAGAAGATATATCAAGTCCATATGCTTCCAATATGAACTTGTATAATTTATATTCTGATGTCTGTGCCTTAAGAAAAGCCATGCCATTGTTGTTGAAATAGACTAGTTTTGTAAATAATCTTTTCATAGAATCATAGATCCCTGAGGTTGGAGGACTACCTCTAAGATCAGTGAGTTCAATAATTAACCCAGAACTGCCAAGTTCACCACTATGTCATGTTTCCAATATCTACAAGCATGCCACCTATTCCCTGGGCAGCCTGCTTCAATGCTTGACAACCTTTTCTGTGAAGAAATTTCTCCTACTATCCAATCTAAATGTCCACAATTAATGGCACAACTTGAGGCCATCTCCTCTTGTCCTACTTCTTTTTCCTTGGAAGAAGAGATGATTCCCACCTCACTACAATCTCCATTCAGATTCTTTTGAACAGATGCATCTCTTCACAGATCTCCATATACACTTTTTGTGATTAAACAAGAAGCATTTTACCAGAAAGTTCATAGAATGAATGAATTACTGACAGCTGCCACATTCACGCTGAAAATGAAGTGTCTATTACAAAAAATAAAAGACAAGAAAACCAAAAAAATAAACAACAACAAAAAAAGACACCAGAAAATAAAGAGCATTGAGCACCATAAAGTACATCTAAAGCACAGTAGAAATTTACAAAACAAAAAGAAATTAACTGCAAGGAAATACAGATCTGAAAACCAATTTTGTTAATGTCTCTCTTATGAGATATGAAAATGCATTATCTTAATTCACAGGATTTTTTTTTCCCTCAGTGCTTCCATAGACAGAAGTGAGTTGATTGACAAAGCTTCAGAAATTAAATCATACAGCTGAAAAGTTTCAGGATGTGTAACTTTATTTAATATTTCCACCAATAAGTCTGCAATTGTTGTGTAAATTAACTAAATATTTAAACCTACTCATAAATCTGGTCTGCATAAAAGGTACTTTAAAAAAAAACAAAACTCCAAGCTATAAAGTGTACCAACGTTAGTGAAAACAATATGCATTTAGTAGTAATCCTGCAGCTCTAACATGAAGGCTGTATTTTGTTTCTGCTTGTTCATCAGGAACAGAATTGGCCACCAGGGATCTGATCTTTCAAACTTGCTTAAAGTCAAACACACGAAGACTTAGACTGGCTTCAGTGGAACTACTCATGTCCCAGAAGCTAAGCACATGCACAAATCCCTATCATCTTACAAATGTGCAAAACCAACACGAGATCTTTGCATGGGTTTGCTCCCAGCTGATGACGCTTTCAGTGAAGGAGAGAAGCATGGTACATTAGATTCTTGTAGCAGGGCTGTAGCACATCTGAGGGCTCAGCTAGAATTGGATCAGATACTATTATCCAAAATACAGAAACCTATTTCTTTAGATCTCTGTAGGACATGTGACTGTGTGGTATAGTGACAGACAGAGTGACTGCCTCATTACATGGTAGGGCTGAGAGCTGACAGCAGCTGTGACCTGCGGGTGCTGATACAGCACAGGAACAATTTCAGACAGGTTAATTCCCAGACTTGCTGAAGGAATAGATCCTTGCATTAAATAAGACTCAAGAACGGACCATCAGCTCCGTTTTGGAATCAGCATTCCTTAGATAATTTGTATTACTTAATAAAAAGTACAAATTGTGACACACAAAGATTAATGTGTGAGATGAGATGAGATGCCTTAAATCAATCAACAGGAAAATTTTGAAGCAAAATCAGACAAATGACTGATGGAAAAGTAAAGATAAGTAGACAATTTTGGACTCTCACAATGAATTTCTACAACTAAATCCATCAGAGGGAAAGGAGGTAAAAGGGATTAGAACACCACAAAATTAAGCTAGTATCATTACAAGAAAAATAAGGACATTGAACAGATCTGTCTCCAAGACATGCCAGTTACATTATTACACAATTCTTCTGATGTAATTACAGTTTTAGGACAGATGTAGAGGGGAACAATCTTACATTTGAAGCAAGGAGGATTTAGAGTCACAGGACTTAAATTGACCTGAGGCTGAAAACAAAAAACACAAAAGACTAACAAGAGCCTATATAAAATAACGACAGCAGGAACAGGATAGAAATAAATCTCCCACCAACAATAACACAAAAGAGAAATAAAAGACAGGTTTCAAGACTGGCTCACTCAGGCCACAGTGAAATAGCAGTAAAGGCAGTGTGCTAGTAACCTCTGATCCTGGCAAATCCTGTGCTCACACAGCAATGAAAACTGTTAAATGGAAAGATGTAGTAAGACTTGTGAAGCTTGGTGGAGGAATGCACCTGCCTGCAGGGAACAGCCTGGAGGTTGATCTGCACAGACATAGTTCTCTGCATAAATAACAAGTTCACCTGTACATACAAAAAAATTCACCTATGTTTCCATCCAAACAGGTACTAAATGCAGGTACAAGTGTAGGAATCTCATCATATTCTGGAACCTAACTCTTTTGTGGCCTTTGAGACCCCCAGTTTTTCACTCTGATTAACAGAGGTGCAACAATGGTGGTTGGTTGCATATTATCTTTCATGAATATTATATATTCATGGGAGATGCAGCAGTATTTCCATCTTAGAAAATTTTTCATATTTTAACAATTTTCCCTACAGCAAGATTAAGTCAAGGCTTTTCAAAAATTTTAGGAGGAAAAGTCCAGTATTATTTGTTAGCACAATTGGATTCTGTTTCTTTTATAAACGTATAGGATCCTGTCTCAGAAACTTGCTGTTTTCAGATGTCTTAACACTAAACAAAACATGTTTTATGAACCACCTCAAAATAAATACATTCAGATAAATATACAGACTGATGAAACAATCTGCAATAGAAAAGCTTTATCAAGCAATAATTGACCAGCCTCAATATAAGTGAATCATGTTCCGTTGAACAGCACACTGTATGTTTACTATGAACTAGGAATTAAAAAATTCATGCTGTTCCAACACATCTCTAAAAACTGACACTCTGGGATGTTCTTATGCCAGATCTACCTCTCAGATTTACGTTATCACTGTCTGTCACTTTTAATCAGATGCTTACAAAAATCATCCAAAGGTGAAGCAACCAGTGCATCCAGAGGCGGGCATCCTGTGCAACCTAACACTGGTGGAAGATGTTCAGTAACTATGCAAATGATGCTGGCAGAAGACATATCTAAAAGATAGGACTTTATGTTTTGATGTACATAGGGTAATATTTTCTTAGCACATTATATAAAAAAATATATTATCTGTATCTGTGTTAAACGCTTGGTATACAATACATTCAAAACATAGACTCAATTAGATTGGGAAAGGGCTCTGAGATCACTGAGTCCAGCCTACGACTGAAACACCACCTTGTCAACCAGACACCAAGCGCCGCACCCAGTCTTTCCTTAAAAATCTCCAGGCAAGGTGACTCTACCACATCCCCGCGCAGCTCATTCCTACTCCCAAATCTGTGTCGAAGGCTAATTGAAAAAACGGCCTCGAGAGCCGCGGGGCACGGTGATGCTGCGGCGTGCCCGGCACAGCAGCACCGCCCGGCGCCTGGCGGGGCGGGGCGGGGCGGGACGCTCCGGACGGGGCGGCCAAGGCGCGTCTCTCCCTGCCAGCGCTGCCGCCGCGCTCCTCCAGCCCCGCGAGTTACGCCATGCAGGGGCGACCTCTGCTGTTCCTTTTGTTTTCAGACTTAAAAAAGCGGAAACCGCCCCCACCGCCCCAGCAAAACAAACCAAAGCAAACCGAAACACCGCTTTCCTTTTGCTGCGGAGGAGGGGAAAGAGGCTTTCGACATTATTCCAGTGCATCGTGAATTATCTTCCCTGCTCCTCTGTGCCCGCTTAGCCTGTTGGCCTCACTATTAGACATCTGAATATGAGATCATTATTTGAGACAAATATATGGTATCTATATACAAGTGTTTACACAGCAGATATCTTACTTGGACTGTGAAAACAAAAGAAATAAAATCACTTGCCTATGCCGAAGGCAGTTAAAGAATTTCAACAAAAAAGCCGGTTAGCTAATATTCCAAATGAGCTGGTGATTGCAAATCACATCCTATTTTTACAGGTTTTGCTAGGAATGACATTTGGGCAGCTTGATGCACGAAACAGTTTTTACAGTCAGTTTAATGGTGAAACATCTCTTCATACCTCCACAATTTGCAGAGTACAAAGAAGTCACATTTCACACTGAAAGAATGTAACAATTATTTTAGTAATGGAAAAAAAACAACACAGCAGTAGTGCTCTCCATCTCCCAAAATAAAAAAGCTTTCTCCTTATTTCTGTTTAAAGGTGTTTTGTTGGCCATCGAAAGCAGCCTCCTAGAAGTTTTTGTCTTACTTTGCTTTTTTAAATTAAATTTTTAGGTAAATTGGGTAGGAAACATTTGCCTGCAAGAATATAAACCTATAATCTTTTTTAACTCTTTAGTGCATATAGAAATTTATCTAAAGGTAACTCCAAGGACTTCTCTGCAGTCATTCTTAGGAGGTACAAAACACTAAAAACCACCAGGTATAAATGGAAAGAGAGGATCAGGACTTCCTTTTTTCACTTATGTAGCTAGGCACAAAAGTTTAAGGTCTTTGCACTTTCAACAAATTTCTTTCACTGGCCATCAAGGAAAATGAAACAAAAGAAAAGGAAAAAAAGGAGAAATGCATTCTATCAATTTTCAACACATCTTCAATTGTGTGAAAACTTACCTTTGAACTTCCAGCTTAAGAAGAAAGTATTAATTTCTCCTTTAAACATAAAGCTTTTCCAAAAGCCAGAGTAGAAAAATATAATTGCTGTGCCACCACTGGAAACTACAGTTAAATAGAAACTTGACTTTGTTTCATAAAAATCACCTGGTTTTTAAAGCCCAAAACAAAAGGACACCACCATCAGCATTTATATTGACAAGAATGTTCCTAAATGCCGTATTGGGGTGATTTAATTCTCCATCTGTCTGCTGGGTTTGCTCTGCATGAAGATCTGGACACATACAAGAATGTGTGCGTTTTCTTTTTCTGCCATACTACTAAGAAAGTAACTCAGGATCACAGAGCAGCCTTTTGCTGCAACTAATCCCTCCGGATCTGGCCGAGTCTTTCAGGCTGCGCTTCCTGTCTCAACCCGCCTATGCCTTCTGAAAGCAGAATGAAAAAAGCCCAAAAATTTGGCAAACAGCCATTTAGAAAAAAAACCAAACCCAAAACATTTGCTATATAGGTCGAACTTCAAAGACTGCTTAACCTGCCCCCCCACCCCCCAAAAAAATCCAAACCAAAACATTAACAGTGCAGAATCCTAGTTATTCGTTGGCTTCATCACATAATAACAAGGTTTTTTCTAGGGTTATATTTGAACCCTCAGTAATGGGAAACCCCAATCTCTGTACAGCATTGGGAAGAAACAGCAGTGTTTGCATCATCAGAGTTAAAACAACTTCATTGAGCCAAGGTGAAGGACGTGATTATTTTTCCATATGACCAAGAGCTGATTTAGAAATCTAGATAATAAACCAAAAAGCTACTTTTTTAATATCTTAGTTAAAATTACCAGTAAGTTATTTAAAAAATATGTTTCTTCTCAGTTTTTAAACACAGTAGTAGTGACTAATAGATGTGAGAACCACATTTACTAAGAACATAATTAATAACAGATCAAAATCTAGGACCAGACTGACCACCTCTTACACACAGTGGAGAGCCTCATGTTTGCAAATTTCAACTGATTGAGAGCATCTGTACATATGGGCAGTGGGGTAAGGAAGGATGTGTGAACCCATATCCCTGTTTTAACTTCAGGCTGTTATATGCAAATACAAATGACAAACACAAAGTCTTTAAAGCATTCAACAGATCTCTGTTCAACAGACCTGTGAATAGGTCACACACTGTGTTTAGGTAAGTACATAGAAGTGATCAAATGACTGTCACTTGGTAAACTCTCCTGTGAAACACCCTCTTATGATGGAGAGGCCAGAAGGTCGGTGTCTCTCTCTCTCCGAATTTATGATCTACCCACACACACTGATCAGGCCAGCCTTGTCACAGCATAGCTAACTTCCTACCCCCAGTAAAAGCAATAAAGAAAACTCCTCAGTGCCTCAGAAGTCGCTAATGTCCATGTGATATCAATGTCAGCTTTTCTAACAGAACTCCAAGCTCCCTTCTCCCACCTCACAAAAAGAGAGCACGACAGTAAGGAATTGACCAGACCTTACATTTCCACACACAGTAAGTTGTACATTCTCCCTTTAGATCAATATATGGTGTGTCAACAATAAAGCAGTTTTTTGTTTGTATGGGGGAGTCGGTAGTGGTGGGATTGGGTTTTTTTGTTTGTTTGTTTTGGGTATTTTTCCACTTGGTTGTGTGTGCATTGGTACTATTAAACACAAATGAGAACAAAAACACGTTTCTGCTTCCCAAAGGGGGCAGAACCTTCTACTGAGCTCTCAGAGCAGCATAGCTCTTCCTTCATTATTCTTTGGGAAAAAAGCAGGCATACGTTTTCCTGACCTTTTTTGTTTTTCATGATAGGAAGGAAAAACAATTATTCTTGCCATGTTCTGAAGTTTTTTAAGCTTACAGAAGTGTTTACAGATAGAATGGCTTTTGTTTTGATTACATTTTCTTAACAACAAACAACAAGCAATAGCACTACAGGTAATGCAAGAAGGCAGCATAAAAAAAACAGGCTGTTGAATATGAGCAAATCATACCAGTATTCCTTCCTCATAACACAGGAAACACCTATTGTCCACATCACTTTTCATCATGAGCACTGAAGCAGGATTAGAAGAGTGCTTAACCACACTATTTAACTGAAACGCTTCACTGAAAGAGATAGAGTAACCCAGAAAGTTCCCACTCTGTCACTACCTATGGCCTCCAAACCATCTCCCTCCTGTGGAATATAACTAGGCATTTCTTTCCTTCCCAGTGATTTACTTCTCTGTAGATAAATTTAATCCTTCCCACTGTCTCCCACATAGATTTTTTGCAAAAACTTGGACCCATGAAAGACTTATTAAAAGGAATATAGATTTGCTGTTATAAAGGAAGGTAACAGCTCTACTGCCCCTTAAGTTGTGTTCAGAGGGGTAGAAGTTCCCTACACATTGGATCAGCATGTATTGCTCTGTATCTCTCTCGTAAGGTTTAAGATTAAAATATTCCTTGGCAAAACAACTCATGATAGCGGCAAAGAATTGCGATAAACACATTCTGTCATCTTACACAATATTCATAAACGGGTTTTATACTAGAATCTCTAATGTAAGGTAAGAATAAAACGATGGCATTTTTTGCTTCACCTTTAAAGATAATGAGACTTCTCAACACTGCGGAAGTTTTTCTCTCTGATGAGAAAGGTATGGGCTATTTCCTACAATTGCCAAAGGACTGAGGTCTGCCAAGGAGGCTCATTTTGCTTGCATCATCTTACAGGAATGATCCACCAAGGTATATACTGGCCAGCACAGCATCTGGAAACTTTGCAGCTGAAATGGAATGCCAGAATTCACTGTGGCAAAATATAAGAAAGCTATTTAGAGTGACACATATGACAATAAAGATCAGAGCATAGTTTTGGCACAGAAGAAAACTCAACCCTCAACTTTCTTTATGTTTGCCAATATCTGGTTTAGTGTAATTATTCACTTAACGAGGCTTTTATTTATTCATTCCAAGAAAGAAGATAATGGCCTCAAGTATTTAATTACTCAGGCAGACTAAAGGGGAAGAAAAAACCTCTTTAAACCACATTTAAAAATCAAAAACAACCCACAAAACCTTTTGAAATATACCCTTAAACTGTCCCAGCATTTTTTTTACTGATGTTTTATCTTTTCTCTGGAAATTCTCCTTCTCTTTCTCTAGAATATGTACAATACAAATTCCAGACAGAAAACTAATAAGCAAGTAATACACACCCAAAGTTCATTACTAGATACTTTAATACTTATATATTCTGTGCCATGGGAAACACACATTCTGTGTACTTATTATACAGGAGAACAGATAAGCCACTAGTTAAGTGGAGAGTACTAAATAGGAAAATTATGTCCTGAAATATGACTAGGTGATTATATTTAGATTCTGAAAGATCCACTGAAAGGGAAATCATCTGCTTTACTAAGTAAACTCCTGGAATAAGCACTGGATGTGCAGTACTCACCTGCAATCTAGCAAATCATTGCAATATAGGATATTCTGTGGATTATGAATGTGCATTAAATTAAATACTGTTACAGAGTTTTTCTCTCACCTTAGGATGCACTCAACACTTTCCTCCTTCCTGTCTGACAATATGTTGCCATGCTATAAAAGCCCTAATGCCCATTTCAACGATTAGCTGTACATCAGCATTACTACTTCAAATCCACAAGTTTCACATCAAGCATTAAATGGGATGAATATTGATCTGCTAAAGAGGATTTATTTATTTCTAGCTCTATCCAAAGATCAACTGCTAGCAGCTTTTGGTGGATCTGTTGAGCTCTCACAGCACAAAGCTACTGCATACATGACACTGGACTTGACATTTCAATTCTGGAAGAAAACCAAACAGTAAATTCACTGCAATAATCCTAGATAAATGAGATGATCACTGGAAAAGCTGAGATAGTTAAGTGGTCTATCAGAAAAGTCCAAAGGATGATATTGAATTGTTGCTACATAGTAACCTCTCTCATGACAACATCATGGCACAAGATCACTGTATCAGATGCCAATATCTTTGCCTTAATAAAGCACCATGACTTCAGATTATCTTGGAACATTTCACAATTATGTTCTGAGCTGAAAAATTTTATACTCAGCATGATTATAATCTGATACATATCAACATCACAATATTTACCAGTGCACTCCTTTTTATGTCCCATTCAGTCAATAACATACTAACAATAACACAATAACTGTAAAATGCAGTCAAGAAATACAGATATCCATTTCAACCCTTCCAGCACAGGTAGGAGATTTGTTGTGATCTTAGTGCTGTCCTTAAAATATTCTTTTCACTTTATTTCAGTAGGAATCATTTTTACTCTTTGGCACTGATGAAGTAGGAAAACATAAAAGGAGTGAATAAGGATTGCAAGCAGATTACAGATGAAGTGGTGAGTTGCCATGCCTTCTATACTCAGATGGCAAGGGCATAAGAGGATGGTATGTTCCTACTAACTTTGACAAAGAGTGTTTGAAATGCCAGTAGAAGAAGCCATGGTATTTTTGCTGTGCCACTCACACAGGAAGCTGAAAAAGTCAGTAAAAAAATTGCCTCATTGCAATGATTTTAATAAGACATTTCATTTCAGTAGCTAATAACATCATTCTAGTAATCTGCTAAATGTTTCACTTTTATTTTTCTGCTTTCTCTGCACCAGCTTTCACTTATGAGAGTATTCTTTTAAAGAACACATGGAGAAGAAACAGAAACAATGACATATTAAAGACTGCCTCATTTCTGCCTTCACATATGACCACAGTTCTCAAAAAAAACCTTCTAAAAAGCCAGCAAGAAAAAACCCTGTGCAGCATGTTATCGAGACCAGATCTGAAAGCCAATACTTTGTTTTGTTTTCTTGAACTGTGAATTCTTAAATGTCCTTGCCACAAGTAGCACTCAGTTTAATTAGGTTTGTTTCTGTAAAACAGTCTCTTCACCAAGGATAGAGGACTTTGGGCCAGCTCCAAGTGTCAATGAAAGTGGAGAAAAATGTATTTCAAAAATAGCCCTGCATTTAGACAAACACAATCTGTTTAGTTGTTTGCTTTTTTTAAAAAATATATCTTCCATTTCATCTGTATAAAAAATAAGACAGGCTTCTGATAACAGCATTTCTATGTTCAAATATACTTCAAATGCAGAAGCTTGTATTATTTATAAAATCCATTAAATGAAATAATACAAAAGAAGTTTAAAAAGGTAATCTGAAATCTTTCCTGGGTAATGTCTGCTTAGTTAAATATCTTTAATGATATATTACTGCAGAGCCCCCAAAAAGTTCTCTTCCAACAGTCTCTTTCATTCTTTTGGAAAAACAAAACAAAACATTATAACCATAAGCAAATAGTGCTAGGAGAGTCAGTTCTACATTGCCTGAAGCTTTCAGGCTATTTGTATCTGGAACACATGAAACGATATCAAATTCATATCCTGAGAAGTAAGAATCTTTTTCCTGTCATTCATATTCTCATAACATGGCTCTCTATAAACTGCCTTCTAGGAACAGTGTCTACATTTGCAACATAATTTGGTAGAGACTGGACTGAAGTCACTAATTCTTTCAATTTTTTCCACTACTAAATAAATTTAAAATAACAGAGTGTAATATAAATAAAACTTACATAAAAAAGATCATTTCTATAAATATTTCTGTAGTTTGTTGGGAGTCTCTGTCAGAAGGAAATAATATCAGGAGTATTTGATTAACTCTGGTGTTGTACATAATACTTCTACCTAACAATAACTCCTTTCTTTACTAACACTTCATAACACTTATCAGTCTGAAAAATGTTGCAGTGCTTATGGTTTGAATATAACTGCAAAATTTCAGGCATGGTGAAACTCTCTATTCTATCTTTTATCCTGACAGCGTCCTTTTGACATCCCTATGGTAATTTCTGCCTCTGAAATTTGCTGTACTATTTAATTTAAAAAGGCATAAGCTCTTTCTTCTTCCTGCCCTTCCCCCTCAACCATCTGCACTAAATTCTCAAACCGTTGAAAAATGCTCACATTTAAAAATTATTTTATAGTGAGTTTAAAATTGACCTTCTATTCTCCACCCATATCCCCCCAAGATTTACTTATCCTTAGATCACATCTAATCTGCATGCAGCAAATGAAAAAAACAAAGATGCCATAAGGCAATACTTGGTGTTGAAACTGAGACACTGGTCATCCTTGGAATAATCACCAACAGGGGTACGACCAAAGGCCAAACTCTCTTGCACGGCTTCCACCAAGTCATGTGAGAAAGAATCTCAGTGCAACTTGTTCAGGCAGCAGCATCTCTCAAATGTGCCATATTAACATGCAAATCACAGATACTTTTTCAAGTCATATTTCCACACAATAGAACATTTTCTCTTATGGGACCAAACAACAATTTATGTAACTTTATGTCCTCGTCAGGAATTTTGTGAAATGTCAGTGTGCCCTCTCCCATCTTCCCACCCCCAAGTACTCAGGTTTTAAAGAATGATCATAACCCAAACAACAACATGATGTGATGAACCCTCTGTAATACATATATCACGTGAAATAGAAATGAGGATTTTTAAAAATATATTGTTCTACAATCAAAAATTCTAACACTGCCTAACAAAACTGCTAGCTGCATAAGATGCAATAAACCTCTCCAACAGTAGCTGATTTGTATGCAACATTGACCATAAGGGTAACTCTTCAGTAAACCTGAATCTCATATATAATGCATAGCAGTTAATAAATCATAGTAAAATCAAGTGGCTTAAAGCCAACAATACCCAACTAGTAATGGAAAGAAGGGAAAGATTTATAGAGAAACAGAATCTGTCTGGATTTTGCTTTAAAGAGGCTCACACAGTGCAATGGGAAGATCTTGCTGTGGTTTCCAAGTGGACACATCTGTGTCATGCTGACTCACTTCATCCTTCCCCCAACATCGCTCCTCACTTACCTCAGGTGATGCCTCTTCCCCAAAATCATCTTCTTTGACCTTCTACTGGATTTTTTTGCTTATCAGCTCCCCAGAATCTGAGCGGAAAAGGAGAGAGTGGAGATCAAAATAAGATCAGAATATTGTTCCTGAAATTTCACAAAAACATCCCACACTAGATTTCAAACTTAAAGAGGAAGACTTAAAAAGAGACTCCCAAAACTGTCTTCTCAACCCTCAAAAGCCATGCTACAAATTATTCAAAGTGCCACACATTTCCCAGATTCAAAATCCAGCTGCATAGAAGGGAGAAAACGTACTTCAGCATTTAGGAATGGAAGAATGTTTTTTTGCTTTAAATATCAAGTGTAAAACTGTTCGCTCTCTTCTCATTGGAGATTCAGGGGAGCAGGATATTGGAGACGATTGCTGCTGCACGGATCTGAGAAAATTATTTTCTTGCTGTTTTAGAGCTTGCCCATGGCGACCAGAGGCACTTAGCCAGGCAAAAGAGCTAGTACAAAGTTAAGATGCAGCACTTTCACATTAAGCATGCTTGCAGCTTTATCAACAGATAGCGTGATGTCAACTACATACGTGTAAAAACTGGCACATACACTTACTTATTAGGAATCACATTGTGAAGGCATATAAAAATAACTAGTACTGAAGTTCTTCAGTTCTCAGTCATCTTTGTTTATGTCATTCACTCCGACTAAGGGGAAAACATTTCTCTTTTTTGTTTGGTTCTGCTGTGTTTATAGTTGTCATTGATGGGACCATCCTGATTCAGGATTTAGCTTGGGAAAACTGCAGCAAAATTTCTAAATCGCATTAAAACCAACCCCCCACTTCTCCATTCGCATTCGCTTCTCTAATTAAAAAGCAAAATACAAAACATTTACTTATGCCAGGTTTTAAAAGCCGACTTTGTTATTAAAAATACCTGAGTGTCAGGCTGGTATCACACCACAAAAAGCCTTTTAAAATTAAAAGCATCTCGACAGCGTGACAATCCAACGCACAAATAAACCGCGGCCACGCAGCCACAACAAAACCAGATTAGCAGAACCTCGCACGGAGGGAGCGCCTTTCCCCCTGGCCGAGTGCGCTCCGCAGCCCCGGGAGCGGGGAGCGAGCGCTGCCCTCAGAGATCCCGGGCGCGGCGCCGCCTTCCCGGCCGCGAGTCCCCCGGGGAGGCGACCCCTGGATGGATGCGGGGGGTGCCCGGGAGCCTCGGCCGCTGCCCGGGCACCGCGCTCGGCAGGGGCTCGGCAGGGGCTCGGCGGGGACTGGCGGCCTGGCGCATTCCCGGCCCGGCGCATTCCCGGGCCAGGCACGAGATGGCAGCAGCCGCTTGCGGAATGGCGGGCAGCGGGCACCGGGAGCGGGCACGGCGCGGGCTCGGCTCCCCGCCGGAAACCTCAGCGCCAGCAGCTGAGGGGTACGCAGGGTAGCAACGGGATTAATATAAAAAATTACACCACATAACCACAGTGAGACGCAGACTGGAGACAAAAATCATCGCAGCAAAACTGACAGAAATAACGTGAAGTCTACCATTTCAGACGGAGATAAATATTTAAGTATCACCTACTGCCAGGGAAGACTGTGGGATTTTCTCCATTGACCTCAGTAGCAGTAGGGTTGAGTGCAAAGAAGTTGGGCTATATGTTTTTCACAGATATCTTGTTTTCTACAAAAAAATTATTCTTTTCTTTACATGGAAAAATATCTTCTTGCAACATATTTGCAGTATTAAACAGCCCTTCAAAGTGATGGCTTAAAGGCCAGTCTCAATAATATTTATTTAGGGAAGATCATGATGATAATAATAAACAAATGAGCGTTCACACCAAGTAATTCAGGTTTGTCCAGTTTGCTCATAGTTTGGTCTAAGTAATTTTGCAGAGTTTTTGTGATGTAAAGCAACAAGACTGGCACAAATAGCTACCAGTCCACAGTTTTTCATCTCTGCTCTGCTTTAAAAGTTAGGAAGATAATTCATGTGAAATGAAATCGTCTTGCAAACAAACATTTGCAAGCACTCCCAACTGCAGCTCTCCCAACACACCACCCCCTGCAAAAACAGCTCCAGGCAAACCCCACTAATTTTATGCCTTTGATTCAGAGTATTACCCATCCAGGGGACAATCACTGGAGTTCCATGTTGTGCAGGTACAACTCACACAGGTGCTGTTAGAAGGAAGCACAAGCAAGAAGGAATTCACCTAGAAAGCAGCACCCAATCACTGCCACAGTGAGGAATGCACACTGCTGGAAGGTGCTGGATTTCCCTGCTTCATCAAACAGGGAACAACGAGGCCCAAAGGATGCAGAAGCTCAGAGTATGCTGGTGAATGAAAGCACATTGTTCTTAGATGCACAACAACTGATGACAAACAACCATCGCAACGTTTTTTCATGTATCAACACAAGCCTTGGATTATGCTTTTCTGGCAAGAAATGTAAATTTACTAACTATACTCCACATTGTCTTTACAAGAAGCCAAGAAAGTGTTATTCCAGAATTCATAGTTAGACTTGGTCATATTTTGCAAGGAACGGTCTGCTGGCAGACTCCGAGAATGTGCAGTCTGTACAGTGTCTCGGTCTGTGGTTTGACTTTAGCTCTTAGCCAGAATATTCCACTGTCAATCAATCCTAAACAGAAAAAGACACTGCTCTGGCTATTAAATAAAAACAAGAACATGTAGGAATTAAGAAGTCCAGATGAAAAACTAGAAAAATGTATAAAACCCTCAAGTTAATCAAGAAATAAATTATTGGGGAAAAAGTGTAAATGAGACTTTTTTTTCATAACACGACCCCTAAAACTAGAGAAGAAAAGAGCAAAAATTCAAAATATTTTCTGACCAAAATTCCAGTAAAAATATTATTTTTTTGGGTGAATGGGGAAAAAAAAATTGAAATCAACTAACATCCTCCTTTTGCCTTGATCTCTCATGCTTCTTCTGCAAGACAGTTATGTGCTCCATGTTCAAGAAGAGTATATGTGTTCCACCTGTCTGCAGTGCATTTAATTGCTTTTTAATTCCCTTTTATTGCTAATAGATGAGACTCCCTGAGACCCTGAGATGGGGGCGCCCAAAATCTGCATTTGCTTCTAACATTTTTTTTTAAGACCATAATAGACCATGCATAGAGCATCAAGCAGATCTAAAAGATGCAACAGTACATTTAGCTTTTGTATCAACCCCCATTTGGTAATGGTTTGTAATGTGTGCCGCTTGAAATACTGCTACAAACTCGGCAAAAGACAATGTAAGATCAAATAAAGAAGGTCAGAAGTTTGGGGGAGAAGCACTGAACAGTAGCAGAGGAGCACAGCAGCTGCTACACAGCACACAGCAACACCACAGAATAGTTTATGACAGGAAGTGAAGAAAATTCCACAATCCACCTGAAGCTACAGTGGGAATTATGCAGGCAAAATATAGTTATTAAAATTGGAATGCAACCAAGACTTCAGGGGCTAATAATGCTTTTCTTGCAAGAGATAGCAAAAAAATCCCCAAGCATCTTCATTGACCACAAACTGCAAGACCACAGCTTTACATCTCAATTGAAAGACACGGCTTTTTCCATGATAAATTGTCACAAGAACGTGATATTTCTGGGATGTGATTTCCTGGCCAGCAGGCTCCATTTCCTTCCAAAAACTGCAAAGAGTTAGTGATTTCGGGATTTTAAAAAAAAAAGTAGTAATCTCTCTAATATACATCTCTCTGTAAATATGCATTCCTTTATATATGTATATACACACCATATATATAGATAATGTATATACAAAAATCCTCTTTAAAGCTATTGCCAGTGTTTAAAAAATAATTGGCCAGTCTCAATGGTCTCAATGAAATGCAAATTGGCAGTCACAATATGTATATATTTACTACCTATTGTATCCATTAAATTTCTTTATGCTAAAATGTTATTATTTCTTGTTTAGAAATTGACTTAATTTTTAGAGCTCAAATATTCACTTCAACTTACAAGGACTTAAAGGACCTCACAGAAAAATTAAACTACACAGAACGTGTAGTGTGTTTTATGTCTGCATCTGTAAAACACATACATGTCATGCACAAATATTTAAGTATATAAACGTGCAGATTCTGAAAGTACACATGCATTAGGACCATAAATACTCCCAGAAGTGGAACACACACATTTATGCAGTGTGTATTTGTTTATACAAATATGACTAGAGTACATAAATGTAGATAAGCCTCATGTGTATTATACATTGAGGGTGCTTTACTGTGATATAAAAGATTCTTTTATGATGAAATTTGAGATACACATGTTTCAAGGAAAAGTACATGGAAAATAGCTGTCTAGATCATCTCAGGACTGAACAGATAATGGGTGCTATTCCAATTTGTCAAATCCCTTTTACAGCCACTGTCTGTACTAGAGAAAAATAATTTTTTGCAGATGTTTATTTAAAACAAAACTTGTTCTTGTATTTTGCTGCACTGAAAGATACCAATCTCTTGCAGACATAAAGCAGCTGTAAAGCAGCATTGATTGCCATAACATCTTACCACATGAAGAGGAAACATGCAGTGGTAGGCACACAGTCGTCTTTATAAATGGCAGTTCTTCTGAATGCATTCTGGCATAAATAACATTAGGTGGCTTAGAAACTTCAGTAAAATTGTACTCATAGTAAGACCAGCTAAAGCAGCAGAAAGATTTTATTTTTCTTTTCTTTAAATGTAGCATAGTAAATGCTGAATAAGTTAGAAAATAATTATACATATATATAAAAAACCCCAACCACTACATAGTCTTTCATTACTTGAAAATATTATTTGTCCTTCCTTTATTCAGTGCTTTGAGTAAGATCCACTCCTAATGCAATTGATGCTGGACAAATAGATGCAACATTTACGACTTTGACTTTGCAACCTTAGTGGCTTTCTTTTATCATCAAGGGGAATTTTTGAGACACACATTGAGTAAATAGGTAAACATTGGTACTTCACTGTATCCTCATAAATTTCCTGCCTTAAATTTTTCTTTTGGTCATCACACTAAGCGTACAGCCTGGAGCACGATTTGGAAGTTCACACAAACGGAGCTACTTGAGTTTCTATCAGATTCCAGTATCCCCAGTTCTTGGCTGTGTCAGGTCAGCCAGGCGCACACACACCTGTGAACACAAGCTGTGCCTTCCCACTGCAGGCTGGCCAGGACAGAGCCAGATGCTGCCTGGCAGCTATGTGACCACAGGAGCTTGTTACAGCTTCTGCTGGGGGAGCTCAGGCTTCCACCATCCACGCTGCTCAACTCACCCTGAGCACTGCTGCTGAGGTGCAATTACAGCCGTATCTACAGACACACAAGAGAGTTCTAACCACGGGGAGTCTCTGTGGGACTCTATCCTTTAGGTACAATTACTGAATTTGCCTCACAAATGCACTATTAAGTACACACTTGAAATCTGGGTGTTATGAGCGTGGATATGAGAGTTGTGGAAGTGTGCCCATTATGCTGACTGCCCAGGGCAGCATCACACACTGCTCTTGTGCCCAAACTGTGGTAATGCTTTTTGTTGTCATTTTCAATAATCCTCCTGATGCCTGCAGAAAGAGGTATAAATAACTAGGGTTTAGTTTCATTCCCCAAATTATTTGTACTTCCAGTCTACTGGAAATTCAGCAAGCATTATTTGTAACTATGAATCAGGAACATAAACATTTACATGACCTTGGCATTCACACCACAATTATCTATAAATTCTGACTTGACTCATGATTATTTATCATCTTTTTGAAGTGTAAGCACATAGAGACTTTCACAAGGCTAACCAGAAAACCATCCACAACTTAAAATTGCCTTAAGCAATATTTGCAATATATTGCTTAAGGATATATCTTATCCTCTGATCCTAAGGACATCTATTCCCAAAATAATCTGATGAAAATACATAGGAGAGCAGACTCAAATGAAGATTATTCACACAAGGACAGAGTTTGAGATTGAGCCCTAATTTGTAATTTATTACTTTGGACTGCAAATCACAAAATACTTGATTTCTTTGTTATTATTGAACTTTATAGCCTTTTAGGTCCTCAGTTGTCTTGTTTTGTATTTAATTTTTAATTCTTTTCTTCTGTTGTTTTGCCCTTCCCATACCAGTCATTCCTGTTTTCCTTACCTATGCATTTTTGCATAGCTCAAGCAGAGCTAGGATGTTTACAAATGGCAGGTCCAGGGGTGGGGGAATGAGCCCACACAAGAAGGAACTTGTAGCTTCAAACAGCAAGTGAGCAAACAGCAGATTTGGACTGCTCATCACAGAGCAAGGGCCTGGACAAGATGACAGCAGCAGTCTGCTTAAAAGTAGGTTGGGACCATTACTGGTAATTACAGTTAATCAGCAACAATTGTCTTGACCAAGATACAGATCAACGTTGAGCACTAACCTAACAGGACCTAATGAGTGTAATGGAGGATGAAGACAGCCTGATTAAACTTGCAAGGCACTGAATGACCTGAGTAGATGAAGCATTATAATTCCCAGACCATCTCTCTCTCTCCCCTTCTGCCTCCAGTCCCCAGAGCCGATGAGAATGAGTCCTGTAGCTACATAGCTATACAGACTCTTGTCACAATATATTCTCAGTGGTTAATGGCATTAAACCTTGCACTCTGGTGTGACTGGATATATTTCCATGCTTTTTTATTTTTTAAAGTAACTTATATTTTGCTACGTAGCAATTTCTTAAAACTAATCAATAATGTTGTTCAGCAGTCAATGGGTATTGTAATACCCAGACCATTTTCAAAGAATTTTGGAGAGGTAAAGAATATCTAAGCCTCTAAACATTATTGAAAAAGGTACATGCTTTTCTGCATCCTTGTTGCTAGTGCTCTTTCCACTAGAGCCTAAACTGATCAGAGGCACTTTTACCTCATGAAACTTCTGCGTGGTTACAGTTTTAATCCTTAATATCCTTGTTAAGTATATAGTATTCTCATAAAATATCATTTTTGTGTCATTTTTGCAGGTAATTTGTTCTATGTAAAGTTTTATCTTAAAAGTTTCTGATTAAAATAAAAATGAGAAATTTAAGGAAGATATTTTGGCATATATATAAAAAACGCTGCAAACACTGCACATTTTACAAATTTTACATTTAAAAAGGCATCGGTTCTTACAGTATATGCTTTAAAACAAGTAGTAGTAGTAGCCCTTCAGGAAAAACATGCTATAAAATGATTTTATCTCTTGACTCTTCAGACTTAAGAAAGTGAATGTGCAAAATTAACTACAGTTCTCTAGACTTTCCCAAAACATAAGTACAGATGATTAGACTATTTACTGAAACACAGCCCTATCAATAGCCCTTCTACTTCAAAGGAAGAGTAATTTGGCCAAAACTGGAGAAAACCTGGGCTTCTGGTGTGACATAAGCCATCAAAACATCTAAAAGCCAGCCAGCATTTGGTACACCTGTGTTTTGTCAGGCCATAATGAAATTTCTCAGACTAGCCCAATTTTCACTTATGCTTCACAGTGCACCTTTACAAGAATTGTGCAGACAGTTGTAGCAGGAGTGAATAGCTGCAAGCAAATCCTTATTTAGCAGAGCATCTCTGCTGAGTCTCAGTTTGTTGTCTGTTCTGGATTTTTTTGTGTCTGATCTTGATATACTTTTTACTGAGCTGAAAGGACATCATTATAAATGACGTATATACTATTACCTGTTCTGCACTAAATGCACAGCCTGATGAAGCCCAGTTTTTCCCTGCTCTGCCGCTTTCTCAGTCATTAACCTCCCATTTTCCTATTTAAATCCTGTCCAGACTCCTAGCCTGCTGTCAAGCTCTGCTTGGCCGTTTGCTCTAACAAGATATTCAAGAAAGTTACAGAATCAGGACATGCTTCAACTTTCCTGTCCTATAGCCCAGCAAAAGGCCCAAGCAAGGTAAAAGAAAGGGGCATGCGCACACTGGTCATTTTGTTCAAAGTGGGGATTGTACTGGGGTAGTAGATCTCAAAGTGCTAGGGTAAAAGGAGAACTGAAAAAAAAAATAGATGGAAAACTCCATTAGTCTCCAAAGCCCATCCTGCAGTTCCTGTTTTGTCATGTTAGTCCTACTAAATGACCCACAAATCCCTCAAGATCAGGAAATCATGCTATATCTTATTTTCTGAATAAAATAAGCCAGATTCATTTTCACAACATTGCATTATGCTGAAGCTTCAACTACAAACGAGTCTGCTAGAGAAATTCTTCCCATCAAAAGGGACTGATCATGGAGCATCACAGACAAGCCCACAACCACTCTCCTGTGCATGATATAGTCAAGGCCAACTCTCCTGTTATCCAAAGAGTTCAGCAGCATCAGGGTAATAATGTGATTATGGTACCAGTGTCCTTGTCCATGAGGATTTGGCCCATCGCAGCTGTTGTTAAGAGCCACTGTGCTGGAGTAGCTGGAGTGCTCTCTCCAGAAAAGGCACTGCAAAGAACCACGGATACACTCAGATTTTTATCTTGATATACCATGCTGAATGAG
The DNA here is from genome assembly GCA_013399455.1 of Anthoscopus minutus. Lineage (NCBI taxonomy): Eukaryota > Metazoa > Chordata > Aves > Passeriformes > Paridae > Anthoscopus > Anthoscopus minutus. The sequence continues at coordinate 30,603 of VWYI01009437.1, forward strand.
TGAAGGATAAGAAAAAGGAGCTCCAGGAAGGAATGGAGTTTTCCATGAAGCAGCCAAAAATCTCAATTTTAGCACCAGCTTAGGCTAGCTGTGCACCTCACTACATTTACCTTTTAGGCAGACTGGAAGGAAGAACAGTATTAGAGACTGGAAAATCTTTAGGCAAACCTCAGGACAAAATAAAGACATCTATTAAGGTTTGGGGTAAAAGATGAACAACAAACTGAGGTTTAGTTTTTCACCTAAACATCTCTTTCTGCAAGAGCTATGGGACAGAAAAAGGTAATGCCTGCTATAAGTTAACTCTAAAAAATAGGACCTGTAACCAACATGGAGAAACAAAACAGATTATTTAAGCAGTGTGGAAAACCTCTAAGATGATTGTAAAGCAGTCCAATATATTAAACTCAGCATGCATATAAGTAATCCCATGGTTTTAGCTTTATTTTATGAATTTAGAAAAAATCAAAGCAAAATGTGAACAACAAAACCCCCAAACCAACAAAAGACTGCCAAAACCCACAAATTTTTAATGATCTAGAAAATATCAGTCTTTTACACTTTCCTAGAAAAGCAATAAAAGCAACTCAATTGTGCCTATATTCAATCCAGAAGTTACACTTTAAGTACAGGATTTGTTCTGGACATATATTTCTTCTTAAAAATAATCTAAAGGATGGAAAATTAACTCCTTTGATGCTGCCAAGTTTTCCCCTCCTACTTGGTTATTCTCTCTAATTTTTAACTAGGACATCATTTAATGCTTCTCAGCTAGATTGAAGAGCTCTTATTTTCCAGTTCTCTTCTTCACAGAAAGACATTTAACTTTGTAATTAAATGTTATCTGTGTTTCTTTCTATAAACTAGACTTCCTTAATTCCCTCACCCCAGTCCCTAATTCATTTTTACATCCTTTTTGCTCTCTCCAGTTTTCCAACACCATTTTAAACGTACTGGCACCAAAACAGACCAAACTGCATCAGTATCACTTAGTGTTTAGAGATTGCTACATTCTTAACCACAGAGATGACCTGGCCTTGCCTCATAATTTTTCATGCAAAATTTAAATATTGTAAGAGTAAATTATAATGAAGAGAGGATACACTGCCAATAAGTCTGTCTCTGTGAATTGAGCTAATTTTGATATTAGTCATGTTCAGTACAAAAAACATGGGGTTTAAGAAACAAGAACATTTACTCAAGATGTATCTCATAAGTCAAACACTTTTAAGGATTTAAAGAAGCCCATTTACTATTGTCAACCTAATATTGCAAATACTGCACACAACTGAGATTCCTATCTCTGTGAAAAACATGGAAGAGTGGGTTTAGATTTTATATTAAGAAAAATTTCTCAACTGTGCAGGAAGTGAGAACAGGTTGCCCAGAGATGTTGTGGATGCCTCATGCCCTGCAAGTGTTTTAGGCCAGTTTAGATGGAGCTCTAACCAGCCTGGTCTAATGTCCTTGTCCATGGCAGGGGGTTGTAGCTAGATCTTCAAGATCCTTTCCAACCCAGGCTATTCTATGTTAATAATCTCCCCGACATCCACAAGAGTGAAGAGCTCTCCTTGACCTTGTGGATTCTGTGTATTTCACTGGTCTGAGCAGCATTCTTTCCCGTACTTAAATCAGGTCAATCTGAAGCAGCTAAAAAAAGTTTTGGATGCCCTGTAAACCAGTTTGAAGAAAACCTTAAGCCCTTACAAAGACTGCTATAAGGCCTTATACTCAAGCATTAGCAGGGTGGGAGCAGTATCAGTTATGCTTTCTATTAAATGTTCCAATAGTTTTCACAGCTTTTTTACCCTGGAATTTAATTATTCTCAGTGCCACCTTGATGGAAATTGTACCAGCACAAGATTATTTTAGTACAGTTACCCCTGACTCACATAATGCCAAAGAATACAAACATTCACAGGACTGAATTAGTTTACCTGCACCAGTTTTACATGACATGCTTGTGAGGATTGCTTGAAAGAGACTCCTCCTCAATATACAACATATTCACAGAATTGGAGATGCATTGTTTCTTCCAGAGCATCTAGTAGAGGCTAACATGAAAGTAAGATGAATTTAGTAACTCTTATTTCATTTGCTAAGCAAATTACTCCATGAATCTTGCTATTTGCTTATGTGCAGTTTATTCCCAATCTAGTTCTTCAGTTTGTGCTCGTCTGTTTGTGTAGGGGGAAAAAAAAAAAAAAGAGTTGTATCTTTTTACAGTTTAGCAAATATGCTTGTCTTGCACCTTAGTGTTTCTTTTTATTCAATTCTTACTAGAATGATACATTTTCTGAATGATGAAGAGGTTCTCACTTATACATAAGGGAAGTGGTATTAAATGAACTACATACCCTGTCTGGACATATCCAAACACATTCCACACTTTTGAAAGTAAAAGCAATTGTTAGATGTTGCTAGAATAGTATATAATTTTTAATGAACAAGACACTTGCAATTTTGCTGAATCCTACAAAAACTTAACTGAAACCAAGCAAGCAAAAAAACAGGGGCTCAGTCATGTGAAGATTTAATGCAACAGGAGTAACAAGAAAAAAAAATCTAAAAATGCAACCACAGAAACATCCCTGACCTCAGGTTCCAAGGGAAATGGGATGAAAATATGAGTACTAATGGACTAGTGAGCTAGAAGGACACCTGCTTTTTTCAAATTTCTTGGCTTGCCATGTAAAGACATGCGTATGCATGACCCAAAGAATGCATGTACCAACTGAATGTTTCTTTTGCCAGTTTTCCTTTTAAATGCAGTATCTCAGAATCTGCTTTCAAAAAGTAATTGACAATCAAAGTCTGCAGGCTCTGCTTATATAAATATTGATATAATAGTCCTCGATTCACTGCATCTGGAAATCATGAAATCAGTTGGCTTTTAACCCTGATAGAAAATCCTCATAATGTATTTGTAAGAATATATGCAAAATTAATTTATGTTTTGTCCTTCCATAATTAATGTTTCAATGTACAGAAGGAATAATTGATAATGCTGCATATTTGGCCTAGTCAAGATGCTCAAGGTGAATTGCAGCTACAGTTTCCAAGGGAGAGAGCAGGAGAAACTATGCTTAATTTTGGCTGCAAGTGAGCCTGAAACATGAACTTCCAAAAAAGGGGATTTGTTTTCAGGTTGGATAGAAGCTCATATCTTGGTCAAACCTCATTTAACCTGAATCTTTAGGCAGAAGTTATGATTCAGAGAGACTTCTGTAGGAGTCTAGCCATATTATGCTTCAGAGAAGGATCAAAAACACAGAGCCAGTTGCTCTCCCCCGCCCCCCCCCCTCCAAAAAAAAGGACAAGAGATTTAGACCATAACTTGATATAAGAAATCATAGATTCATTTAGGTTGGAAGAAACCTCAAAGATAAAGTCGCCTCTGAGCCTTTTGCTTCAAAGTGTACAAGCCAGCTCCCTAGCCACTCCTAAATTTTTACCCTAAACTTCTGTGGCCATGAGTCATCTTAAAAAAGGAAAAAAATCTGATGCATAGAAATAGTCTTCACTGCATAAGTCTTACAGTGATTATAAATTCCAGTTTAGACCAGGGTATAAAAAATCAACTTGACCAAGTAATTTACTCCATTATTATAAAAAACATACTCTTATTCAAAGGCTCAAAAATTAATAGATAGATATGCTATATTAATTTTGGTTTTAAGTAAATGCATTTTGCAAATGGAAACCATCTGCCATATTTTTCTTTTTCAGCTGCTAGAAAAAAAGTTTTTTAATGGTTTCCTTTTCTTACACTTGAGTTAAAAAAATAGGCTAGTGAATATTTTTTTTATGGTTAAACAATACCAGTGTTTCCTGAAGGTAATTTTATGGTCATACTTTTGTTTTAGAAGTTCCTGACAAAGAGTAATTGGAAATAACTGAATCAATTATAGTGTGTTCATACTTGTCTAATACCCTATTAGTTCAGAAATAACGAACTCTAATCCCCAAAAAAGGGAGAGTGCTGAATTTTCTTTGTTTTACTTGAACTCTCCTTACAATTATAAAGGCAAGCCTACTGGCTCAGAGATTTGTGTTGCCATGTGCCAGTACTGGGCTGCCTGGTAATCAGCTTAATGCCTGCCACAGCCAGCCTCTGATTCTTCCAGGGAATATTAAATATTTTAGTGTGGTTGCATCCCCCTGTGCCCTGCTGCCATTTAAATTACCCTACATTCTCTCTAACCTGCTCTGGGATGCTGTGTAGTACACTATACATCTGATTCTAGCTTACTATGAGGGCTGTGTGTATATAATTTTTCAGCTGCTACAGTTGGTTTGTGTAGAGGTAGACCAGGTCCAATCGCCAACACTCACATCTGAAATGAAGAGTAATCTTGGTCTCATTCTACTTGTTTGTTCTGTCTGCTACATTCTGCCTGTGAGCTCTGTTACAACTACATTTTACAGGGTCCTCTCCTAGCAAAGTTTCCGTTGATATATTATTATTATATGGCCATTTATATAGACACAACTGTGTTATTTCCATTTTATTGCAAGGACATAAAAGCTGGAAATTTACCAAAAGTGCAGAAAGGAAACTAAGAGCCTTTGAAAGAAAATGCCTTAGGGAAATGCTGGGTATTAAATGAAGTTGATTTATAGCTGTTGCCAGAATTTGTCAAAGTTTCAGGACTTCTAAACACAAAGTTATCCAGAAGAAAAGGTAGAAATACTTATGTAAGCAATACTAGACATATCATTGTTAGATACACTGTTTAATCATTGCCAGCACACATACTGGCATGATCAATGAGATGGTCCCAGCCAGAATGCTCCCTACGCTCTAGTCCCACACAGTTCTTAGAGAGGAAGAACTAATTAAAAATAGAAACCTGGAGGCTGCACATAAAAAAAAAGCCCTTGTAGTACAACACAGAGTAAGCTCTGTTTGCCTAGGAAGGGTTCAGGTTTGTAATATCAGAATCAACAGCAGTACTAGACATGTAGAAAAATACGAACCTGCAAAACTAGTATTCCTTTCCAGAAATCTCTCTCTCACTCATACCAATGAGTTCTAACTCTATTTGCCCATTAGGGCTTGGCTTTCACAGTGATGAAAACAGGGAACAGCAGCTGACCTGTAATAACAAGTCACTTGTAAAGACTTTCTCCACATCAATACTGTCCATCTCTGCAAGTGTTCAAAGTCGGGATGGAAACAGTTTTGAACAACCTGGTCTAATGGAGGATGTCCCTGTCCATGGCAGCAGGGTTGGTATTAGATGGTCTTTAAGGTCCCTTCCAACCCACACCATACTATGATTCTATAACTGCAAGATAACATGGCTTAGCTTTTAGTAATTAATTTGATCTTGCTGTCACAGCAGGGGCAGAGCAATTGCGTGGAGAGTTGCTCACATTAGGGTAGGGAAGACTTTATAACTGAATTGTGCCTCAGACCCTAAATCTGTACCCTCAATCTGAGGAAAAAAAAACTAGGAAAAAAAGTGTATCGTCTGATAACCCCTAAATCATGTCTCCTCACAGTTTTACATTTCATTCTCAGCTACTTCTCTCATTCTTACTTCTCACAGTCATTATTTACCTTCCTTTCTACACAGCCAGCTCCTCTTTCATTTATGCTGTTTGGAGACTGGCTTCCATAGACATATCCTTTGAAGACTTCAGTTGCCCATTTAAGGCAAGGAATGAACTCTTGCTCCTAAATACTTAAGTATTTCTTTCACTGATAAGCATTGATGTTCTGTCCTTCTGAAAGCGCTCTCTACATGTCTCAAGCCTCTGGGCAATACTTTAATGCACATAAATTAAGAAAAACAAATGGTAGAGATCAGCATCACAGAGGCCAAATTAATAAAATAGAGCCTAATGACTTCAAGTTGGACACAGTCTCAACACTTAAGTTCTCAGAGTAAGAGAATTTTCTCACAGATTAGAAGACTAATAGTTCTTGGGAAATTGTCTTTTCAGAGAGCTTGCTTTACCTTTTATTCTGTGTTATGCAATGCTCCAAATCATGCTAAACACTGTATGTCTGGGACAGAGACAGCAGAACTTGGGACTTGATAGTAATTGAAAACAGGCTCTGAAGCAATGATTATCATGCAGTAAAACTACAGTACTCCACATGCTGCGCAGAGCCAGCCAGTAACCCTAGCCATTTTCTTTTCATCTGAGAGAATAGAACCATGCACTTGAATTTTATTTTTGGCAGTCAAGCAGTAAATGCACTGTGAACTTCATTTTCAAACTGTGTTGATATCTCCTGGATTTACTAATCATCAAATATCAACTCTGCACTAAAACAAGACACACGGTTACAAGTTCCAAGACAGTAAGTCAAAAGACTATTATACATTATGCAACTATAAGCTTCCTAAAAATGCTTCCATCTACTTTGGCCTAGTGTCAGGTTTTCAGAGGTGTGATTCACTGATTCTGAGAAAGAGGTTTCAGTTTGAATTGTATACCTGGATTTCACAAAGCATTGCATCAGATTTCTCAAAACATTTCAAATTCCTATCCAAATTCACTTACACACATTTTCACTTAAACACTCCTAAGTCTCCTTTAAGCATAATTCATGTCTTGATATTACAGCAAGAGAAACAACCAACTACAATTTCTTTCCTGGATTTGTAAGGAAGCTGCAGCTGATTGTATTTGGTAAGACACCTAGAAATTTGCACAGCCCTTCCCAAAAGAAACAAGTTAAGACACTTTTAAAAGATCCAGTTTCCCTTTCCAGTAGAGAAGTACAATTCAGAGAAGATAACCAAAAAGTTACCTCAACGGATGCCTGGGTATTGTGCTCCCAGATATTTCCTCTCACCTTAAGCAATTCACAAAGAAGAGCTCTGTAAAAACAGGTTTGCAGGATCCAAGTGCACTGTCTGTTTATTTCCATGTTTAAGTCATTGCCTACTCAGTGGAAAATGTCCTTTTTCCTCTCAGCTCTGCAGATTTCCCTGAATGTTTGTCATTCATTTTTATTGCTACTGCTAGTCGGTATTTCAAAGGCTGAGCAAGGCCATAGTTAACCTCTTTATAATGTTATTGCCACCCATGGCTGGCATGGACAGATAGAAATAAGAAAACTGCATGGATGATACAGAAAGTCTGAACTCCCTTTCAAATCGCTGCCATGGCTTTGCAGAGTGAGCAGGATTAAAGGGTAGTAAGAATCGATTTTCTCACAGGAGTCAGGTGTAGCTTTCTACACAGCAATCAGGTTTCGGGAGCAAGAGAACATAATTTGTAGAATGACTTGATTTTTCAGGCCAAGACTTCACCTGATATATGTCTGTGCTCTTTTTGTCATTGTCTAGTGAACAAAGAAGGTGGTGGCTGAAAGTTGGAAGTGTGATATGTGAGACAGTTTTGCAGACAATTTTTGAAGTGACCTTTTGGTATTTTAATTGAATTTTACATGAATAATTTCCATATGTCTATGTGTGTTTGCACTTGTAATCCTAAAATTCTAACAATGTGAATATAAATTCTGTATTACTACAATTTATGAAACAGTATAAACTTGATAATTAAATTCCTTCCTTAAGTATTAGCATCACAAAACAGCTGCATTGAAGATGTTTTAAACAAGAGCTTTTTACATTTCTCATAGTTTTGCAAAGGTGAATTTAATTTTATTATTAAAGTTGGAACTTCTTAAAACACCTCAAAATTTTTGTTCTGAATTTCAGCTGTCTCTAAAGACATTTTTGGGTGGTATTCCACTATTAATGAAATGAAAATTTTCTTGAGGATTTCCATTAGTCTGTAGCATTTTCTTCTTATTAGCCATAAGTCATTGGTTTTGCTGGAGTGATTTTCAAGGTAAATACTAAAATTTGCCAAACTGGATTCTCCCGTAAACTTATTTTTGTCAGCTGTTTTGAATTTTGTGATGAACTAAGATAATGTGTTCAGACTCTCAGCACACATTGGTTGGTTATTTTTTTAGCTACAAGGTCAAACAATTGTCAATGAATTCTGCTACATAAAAACTTGTTAACCTGAGATCTAGAGCATTTAATGAAACAGAAAAAAAGTAATTTCAGACTTTTAAAATTGTCCAGGTGTTTTTCATGACTTTACACCCAACTTTTTCCTATTTAAAAAGTCTTTCAAATTTTTCCTTTGCATGGTCTTTTTCACAGAAAAAAAAAGTAGAAGGAAACTTGGAATTGAAATTATTTGAGGAAAGAAAAAGTTTAAATAAGCAAAGTCAATGATCTAAAAAATACATCCACATTTTCTTGGCTGCAAAATCTTCTTTAAAAACCTCTGAAGTTATTGAAACACTAATGGATAAAAAATTTCCCTGGAAAGTATAGTTTTTTCATCTTGACAGTAGCTATGCAAGTTGAGTAAGTCTGGACCTGTTTCCATGATTTACACTGACAGAAGGCAAGGGAAGAGTTAATAATGCCTTCTTTTTTCTTCACCTTGGAAAATAAGGAAACAACAGGACACTGGAGAGATTAGAAACTAGATCTCAGGATTTAGCAATCTTAAAAAGAAAAGTTCCATCCCTGAAGCGCTGCAGCTTCCTGAGCTCTGAAAAAGAGCTACCTATGATGTGCAAAGAAGGTACAATTTACCATATAAAATACACACTCTAGTGAATATAGTCCACTGAACAGGTGAGTCCAAGCTGAAGCCTCATTTTTTCTGGCTTAGATGTACATCACTTGAATGCACACAATATTTTACACATTCCTGCTGCATTAGCGTAGTACTGCGTGTGCTGGAGAACTTTAGCATTTGTGGGATAACCAATCAATGAAATACAGAGTATCATCTTCTGTTCAGTTTAATGGGAAAAACATAAATTTTTTTTCTGACAGAACCTGAAGTTATAAAAGCAAGCATAAGAGCAAGTATATCACATCAAATTGCAGATATATTGCTATTGGAAGAACTCTCAGGTCAATTTTCCTTCTGCTGACATCAAAGGTTTCAAAATAAAAATAGTTTTGATTATGCTTTATTAAGCACTTATTTCATTAAGGAATTGGTCAAGGGAGTCACTAATCGGGATGCAAACCATAGCTCTATCACAAAAATCCTTTGAGCTCCTGGGCAAAACACTAAACTTTGTTAGGCTCTGGTTCCAAGCTTGTAAAATAAGACTAGTAAGTCCTCATTATCAACACTGTACACATCTTATATGGCTATGTTGCAAGTTTTGTGGAAAAAGACTCTATTTTTATAGTGCCTGGCACAGTGGGGTCTGGATAATCTATGTTTATGCATATGGAAATTCTTAGAGGCTCTGTCTACTTACAATTCCTACAGTACTGCCTCAAACACAAGCTCTGGGTAAGCCATATGTCCCCTTTGACAGTCTCACAAATCCTTGTGATACACATTATTCACACTAGAGCCATTTCTGATGTACCCAGCTCTCTTGGGAACTACCTCTGAATGTCATATTTACAGACTTGCACTAAAGTATATTGAAATAGGTATCAAGCCCAGGGAGCTAAAGGCTGTAGTGGGTTAATGCATTAACCTTTCACATCTGAAGACCTGAGGTGAAACCCTGGTTCTGTTGAAGTTCACAGCAAAGTCTCAATGATATCAGCAGAGCCAGAAGCTGACAGTAGAGGTTCAAGCACTGCACCAGTCACGAATAAAATAATACTTTAGCAGCAGCCAAGTGTCCAGTGAGCGCCCACACACTTTGCACTCTGCTACTGAAGGGCCTGACACACCACAGTGATTTGGCATGGTAACATCTCCCCAAGAGCTGGAGTAGCAGAGAGGGCCTGCCATTGTGACATGAGATACTGCAGAAGTTCTTTGAGAAGCCTTTTACTTGTCTCTTACCAATACTCTCAGGCTTTGTACTTCTGCCTTTGCACAGACAACCCATGCACATATATCCCATATCCTTTCCAGCACACCCAAATCTAAATACAATGACTACCTGAATTGGGAAAGAATTTTCTCTAGAGAGCAGGAAACAAGCTCTTTACTATTATTTCCTCTGACTTATTTGATCAAGAATTTAAAAACAAATTTCACATGAACTGAATAATTTAAAATTACTTAGCTTAGAAAATAGTGTGCATCAAGTGTCTAAAACTTGAAGTAACCTCTAGAAAACAGTAGAAGAAATAAAGATTTTTGGCATTTAAAGGTAAGTCAGGATGCATCCTGTCCAAGATTGAGAATCTGCATTAAAAATAATGTACTTTCCCTCTGTGACCACTCAGTATGATTCCCATACCAATTTCCAAGTCAGACCTTTTCTAAGAAAATATACCCTAAAAACCATCAAACTCAGGACATCACTTCCAATAGAAAGTAATTTCACCAATAACTTCCTGGCACTCTAGATATTCATTGACCCGGACAACGTATTTGTTCCCTGTACATGGTTAAGGTTAAGTCCAGCATGATGTGAAAAGATCCCTCTTCTTTTTATTAATTTTAGGAAGAAATCTTATCTAGATTTGGGATATTTCTCTGGGAATTCAGGGTTTCAAAGGAATTATTGCCAATATCAGGTTAAAAATGTACTATGTGTATTCATATCTAAACAGAAATATAAAGCTGTTTGAGAAGTGTTTTGCAGCAGCTGTAACACCCAAAGGAAGCTGATTAACAGTCATTATAAATTGGCCCCAGATACAGTCTGAAGCTGTGTAGACCCATTTCTCACTTGAAAAATTAACAAGGTTATTATTTCTGCTTTTAAAAAAGTGTCATTCCCAGGCATTAAGTGGAACTTTATCCTAAGGAATGTGTATTTGAGAGGAAAATTAAAAATTTGAACCTCCTCCTACTCCTCCAGCCTAGGAGAGACAACCTATCTATTCCATAGTAATAAAATTTCTAATATTCATTTTGAGGGCAGTGCAATTCCTTGTGGCAGAATCACTGAATCTAGCAGCAGGAGAAGGATGATAACCCTGAACATCAATATAACCATGTAAGTTTGGGGTTTGTTGTTTTTTGACTGAACTCCACCTACCTTGATTTAAATGATTCCAAATTTGAAGCTTTCACCACTTTTTTGGGGAAAGCATATTGCACCCTGATGGAAATGACATCAATTATCTAAATACATCATAGGATGTTAGAATATTTAGGAAAGAAACAGAACCACAAAAACCACAGAGATTTTTGTTGTAGCCAAATGCTTAAAGTCTGCAAACCATCTGTGCAGGTACTTTTTCAAAGAATGTGAGTCCCAGAGGTATAATCTGACTCGTGAATAAAACACATCTAGCACGTTATTAAACTGAATTCTCCTCTCTGTTAACATTATTCAATAGCATATGAAAAGGGCATGCATTTAAACAATTTTGATTTCTCATAACAACTTGCTTCTCTACTGCCATGCCTGTGTTAGGCAACTTGCATGTCAGGCATTGTGGAAAGAATTCTCTTAGAGACACAAAAAATATGTCTGTTCAATGGCTCCTAAACCCAGAGTGTGAGGTTTGCATAACTGAATTTTGGGCATCTAATCCAATTTTATTCATATAGCTTGTCTAAAACTAAACTAGCACAGGATTATATTCCTGTGTACATTATACTCTGAACATTTGTTCTAGGTAGCTCATCCTCCCTACAAACTCAGGAGGCAGTAGGAGGAACTACAGTTTCTTGGATCTCAATAAATGATTTTGAAAGCATTCTGTGGCTTGAAAATCTCCCTGCTGAGCTGATGAATTATTTAAAACTGTTGACACTTTGGGCTGTTAATATTTTGGCTAGTGCCATCTGCTTGTATGCACCAAACACATATACGCACGTGTGTGTGTGTGTGTGCATATATACACATACACAGCCACAAAGGAAACCAAAAGAAATTAACTATCTAGCAGAGGCAATGTGAAATCATATTTTAACATTTTAAGAAAAAACCATTGCAGATTGATTGCCAAAGTTCTTGTTTTGAAGCAAACTCCTGAATTCGTCAATTTTTTCCTGATAGCTTTGAGTCATCTGGACTCAGATGTGAACTGCTGGCCCAAGACAGAAACAAGAGACATTGCTGAACATACTAGACTAACAATTAAACAGACTGGGACACTGAACTTACACATGGGGCTTCCTGATGTCGAGGAAATGATTTTTATAATCAAACACATTCGTACATTCAGGAGTTTCACACAGCATTGGAGAGGATGCAATTTCCATATCTGCTGATATAGGGCATGAAGTCTGGGCTTCAAGTTAAATTATTTACTGCTTTCTTAATACATCATGTAGAGATTAAAAAAAAGAAAAGTAGCATGTAAACCTCTGTAAAAATTAGGTTTCTACATCATGTTTTCTACTGCATCAAGATATATCAGTGCTTTTAGCACTGCTGAAATACATGTAACCTAGTCTGTCAAGAACTTCTGGTAGAGGCACGTGCTCTTGAGGGAAGCCAGTTCCTGGCTAGGTACAGCAGGAGGAATAGGTTTCTGTCTGAAGGGAGACACAAGCTTCCCAGGTGTTTGTTGTTCACTGAACAGAGGAGGAGGGGTTTGAGAGACCACATGGCCAGGGCCTGTTTTGAGAACTCTTCCCCAAGCTGCTGCCAATACTTTCCAGGAAGGTGGCCTGCAGAGGAAGAAATCAGGTCCCCAGTACGGGAACACTCAACACACAGGCACCGATGCACTGGCAGCAGGCAGGCTGAGCTCCCACATGGCGATGGCAGAGTTCTACTGAGTGTAAATACACCACAGGACCTCTGATGCCAGAGTATTAAAACCTAATTACCATAAACCAAAGTAAATATTCTAATGTGGACAGCAATCAGTTGTTCATAACTGATAACAGCAGACTCCTTCCATCCATTAAATCCCATCTGTTCAACATTATAGACCAACCACTGTACTGCCATTAGTATTTATGATAGAGACTTACTTTTCCAAGGGTTATATCTCTAACAGAATCTGAGCATTGCAAACATTTTTCCTTCTGAATGCCTGAAGAAAGAATCAATAATGAGAGGTCTGGTCCTGCCACCACTGAAATCTGTAGCTAAAACTCTCCAACTTTTCAGCAGAAGGGAGGACATGAGATTCTTTGGCTAAGCAGAAAAAAAACCCCAAAACCCAACAAATAAATACCTGACAAAAATCAGCAGAGCATCATGATCTTTATACCTGACAGTCAAAAGGTCATTCTGCCAGTGTAGATTCCTATATTTTTCCATTCAGATTACTGTATTTTATTCATTCTTTCAAATTAACACTTACCAAAATTTACAGGTTTTGAAACACCTGCTTTAATTTACTGTGCTTTTAAGTAGAGGAAGCTAAACAATTTGTCAAGCATAGTATCCTAACAGCTTTTGACAGATGTAAGTGCATATCTATCTGTGCTGGTTTTGTATTGGTTAACATTTAGTGAAGAAGGAAGAAATAATTCATAAAAATTATTTTCCTGAGAGAAGCTAAGAGCTTACTCTGTGCCTAAGAAAAACTAATATTTTTTTTAAGAAAAACCGATAAATAAAAAATATTTAAACTGTAAATATAAACAAAACCATCCATTAAAAAAAAGTAAATACTAAAAAGACCTATAATCCCATAAGAAATTTAAACAAAAGAGGTAATAAAAACCCATTGCCCCAAAAAGAAAAATACCTCTGTTCCTAAAAATAATCACAAAAATAAATAAAAACCCCTTAGCTTTTAAACAACTCATCCTTAAAATAACACCCCATAAGTTAATATAACCATTAATTAAACTATAAAAAGACTATAAAAATAAAAAAAACCTTCACAATTACAGATTTTTTTTCCTGGGTAGCTGCTATTTGTAAAAATAAAAAAATAAAACTTTTTTATTAAAAAGTCTCCATAACAGAACAAAAAAGTCTCCTCTCCCTACAAAAACTAATAAAAAACTATTATAAGAATAGTAGCTAATTTAAAGTTCCAAGTCATATCTGTATATTATTAAGTAAAAAATATTAGACAAGGAAAAAAAAGGTGTTCTAAAAGTTTTATGCTAATTCTTATTAATTCTGTTAATAAAGATTTTTTTCATACCTTTTANCCCTTAGCTTTTAAACAACTCATCCTTAAAATAACACCCCATAAGTTAATATAACCATTAATTAAACTATAAAAAGACTATAAAAATAAAAAAAACCTTCACAATTACAGATTTTTTTTCCTGGGTAGCTGCTATTTGTAAAAATAAAAAAATAAAACTTTTTTATTAAAAAGTCTCCATAACAGAACAAAAAAGTCTCCTCTCCCTACAAAAACTAATAAAAAACTATTATAAGAATAGTAGCTAATTTAAAGTTCCAAGTCATATCTGTATATTATTAAGTAAAAAATATTAGACAAGGAAAAAAAAGGTGTTCTAAAAGTTTTATGCTAATTCTTATTAATTCTGTTAATAAAGATTTTTTTCATACCTTTTAAGTTTTAAACCTGTTTTGCCCTCTTCCTAATTTGTATTTCACAACAAAAAATTAAGTAAATAATTCTGATAAGTGTACTAACAATTTTAACCAGCTCTAAACCCACCACATTATTTAATACATTAGTCAGAAAACTCAAATTAACCAATCAAAACCTCTGTGCTATCAATTATACATTTTGGTGGACCAGAGAGGGCATTGCATTCTTCCATAACCAGTTTTGAGACAAACTGCTTGTACTATAGAAGGAAGCACTGACTCCTTTCTGGAATGGTTCATTTATTCTCTGATTTAATTATAGTAACTGTTCAGGAAACATCATGGTCCTCATCCTTCAAAGCTGCACTCATGTCTGCACATGGAAGTTCGTGATCAATACTCTTTGACATAAGACATGCTAGAAGAATGAGACCAGAAAAGACAACCTGTCATTCTGGAAATTAATATTCTCTTAATAACCACAAAATAATCTGTCAAGAACAAGTTAACTTGTGCTACACTAAATAGCAATAACACAATTTAGAACTGCCCTTCCACATAGCACAAAACGCATGCTGTGGTTTAATTGTAACTCATTCAACATTGCAAAAACGTGCACAGCTCAAATTTTGAGGTCTTGTTTGCATGATTTTCATGCCTTTAGAACCACATACAAGTTAAAACCTGTTTCCTGAAGATTACTAGATATACAGCTATAAAATCTATGAAATATGAAAAAAAGAAAATTAATATATTGTTCTTATCAAGCCAGACAAAAGGGTCTATTATTTTTAGACAGTAATATTTGTGTCTATCTTTATTTCAGCTGGAGAACTGAGTTATGGTACTTTATCTGAACCTTTACATATTAACTTTACTTCTTGGAAAAGATTAATGCTTACAGGCAGCTTTTGATTCACACTGCACAATAGTAGAGTGGCTAAAAGTAAAAAGAAATGCTTTGCTGGTTTCACCCAGCAGAACTGCTTCCAGAGCCCCAGTAGCACCTGTACAGAAGAGCTCTGGCACTCACACACTGGGCAGCTCTGCAGCCCAATGGTCCTGGGTGATGTTCAGGCGAGCGCATCATTCTAGCATACTGCCTTAAGGAAAGGAACACTCATACTGAAGATTTTACTTGAAGATGTTACTGGATTGCAATGTACTCAAACCACTTCAAACACACTGAAGAATGATAAAAGCCCAAGGAATACTTAAATTTTTCCTGGTTGTTAGCAGGACATGCAGGTAAGGAGCTGTTGCTTGCTGCCTGTCCAATCACTCCAAGTGTCCCATTTGCAGGCCTAGACACACCAAGCCTTCAAAAGGCTGAAGGTGACACAACATTTTTATGTATGAGGACAGGAAACCTGTCCTGTCACACTTGTCACTCCTTGCTGAGAGAGTTGCTGTCAAATCACTTTGACCTGGAATCATCTTCCTGGCAAATGCAAGGGGAAAGGAAATTGGGCATCACCCCACAGACCAAACTGGGCAGCAGGAGCTCTATCAGATTTACCAGCACTGGGCACAGCGCAGGCTGGGTCTGAACTCCAGGTCCCTGCAGGGACCCCTCCTTGCCCACCTGAGGGGTTTCCTGAGCAGCTCCCACACACTCCTGTGCTCAGAGTAGCAATGCCAAACAAAGGCTCTGGGAAACTATGTCTGCTCACTGGGTTTGTTTTGCCAAAAGGGTCTCCTCTTCCAAAGCTCTTCTGCTTCAGTTATGCATCCAAGGTTGAAAAACAAGGCACAGAGTGGTGATAGAGTGTCCATGAAGTTCAAGGAATGAAAACCAGGTACCAAAAAATGAAGCAGGTGACTTTCCTTTTCAAGGAAAATGTTGACTCCTCTATTTTTTTCTTTGATTTTTTTTAAGGCTCAATTCTACAAAGAAAATTTTCAAAGTGCTTTATTGAAACTAGAACCACTAACTTTCTGAATATTTTTGAAACATGTTTCATACTAGCATCTAGAAAGACATCTCAGAATGGAAAAGTTTCAAATGTTACAGCCAAAGTTGGTCATGGAAGAAGTTAAATAGCCTTGATTCTGGTTTGTGGATGAGTAATCTACTCCAAATTTTCTCCAAAGAGACTAATAACAAAGGGATGCTCTGTTTCTGAGCTAGAATTGGCATTGACAACATTTTTGTACTTAGGATAGAGTAAAAATTTACAAAATTCTTTTGAACAATGAATAACATTACATGAAGAAATGTCACAGATTTATTTATCCTTTCATCCTTCTCAGCCAGCAAGATCACTTTTGGATTAGTATTTTTTATTAACTAGGAGCTAAATGCTTTCCATGTAATTCTGCAGACATGTCATAATTCACAACAACTTTATGACTGGGGATATGGCAAATATATAGTGCACAAAATGATTATTTATATTCTTGTATGAGGAGGGTGCCCATACAATCTTCCTGTAAAAGCATGTTTTCTGTAAACAGGGAAACAGTTTAATGGTTCTGAAGATCATTTCATGGTCTTAAAATATCATAGCCCATCTCCTGACCCACACAGAAAATATTTTTTAAAAAAATTACATTATTAATAGTAGATTATATCCAAAACAGTATATTTGAAATTATGTATTTTCTGAACTAATTAGAATACCTCAAGTGTTTCATCTACTGATTTCCTCCAGTTTGACAAAAGATGTTTACAGATATAATGTGAGATACACATCTGTCTAATTTGCAGTATGAGCTTTAATGCATAGAGATACATTGTGTCATTATAGGAAATTAAAACACACCTGTGGTGAAAAAAGTTGGCTTGACTGTCCTGTGATATGATTTGAAAGTTACCTAAAATGGGAAATGTAGCACTTTTGCCCCAGTATCATGACTGCCATGTTCTCAATTAATATAAACATGTGACATTCTCAAATGTTCTCCCCACCATAAAGCCATCCATGGCCAGCTGGGTGATGTTAAATGAGAACTAATCATAAACATCTGCTTAGTGTGCATAAATGTTACTTTTATTCCAGATTTTCCTAAAAGAAAATATACTGTCAAGCTACATATACATATTTTAGTCATCCTTCTTTTTTTTTTCTTCTTAACCACACAGCTCCATTAATATACTTCAGTCTATAGAGGAACGTATTATTTGATCTGACACAAAGACTAACAAGCATGCTTGTTTGAGTTTTGGTTTCCCTATTCTAGCACTTAAAGAGGTCAAATCCCTTGTATCAATCTGTCCAGGTTGACAACACCTTTTTTGTTGCTGCCAGTCCTCCTGTGGGGTTGTGCTCTGGGGGAGGAACAGCTGCCCCACTGCCTGCACCCCACACACACTTCTCCAGCACCACTGAGAGTGCTCAATGATTTTTGAAGCCAAGCTTGGGAGTGAAATCTGATGTAATGTATTACATTGGATGCAAATTCCTGATTGCCTTAATTTGTCTGAAAGTATTACACTTTCCTACTGCAGACTAGACCCAGGTTCAGCCTTGGGCTGCTGTAAACCCTGCAGCTTCACAGCAGCCACATCTCCAGATGCATCAGCCCAGCCATGAACACATCAGAGATCTTAGTGGCACAAATCCCATGGAGTCTGACTCTCTTATCTAATTTTTCATGCCTCCTCTTTAGTTTATGAAGCAAAAAGGAAAACTTGCCTCATCTAAATTTATGCCCTAAGTGCAATGAACTACCTTCTGGGGTCACCCTATAGGGAAGGAGCAGCCGTGCCTAAAGGTGACATCCCTGTACCAAGTCTGTACAATTTTAAGACTCTCTCTTACCCAGAGAGGGACTGGCTAAAGTCCATGGTGCATGCAGTGGTAAAAGTACAGAAAGTGGGCTTTTACAAAACCAGTTCAACTGCTATTTTAATGCCTACAAAATTCACACTAAGTTTTTGTTAAGATTTTACCCTTTCAGAAGCTGGAGTTTTTCCTCATTTACAACCAAAGCTAGTATGTGAAAGTGAAATCTAAGCTTTTCCATCACTATTGACTATTTCTGTCACTACAAAAATGTAGTAAAGAGGGAAAGACAACTTCAAGAAGATCCTGTCCAAGCCCAGCTGCTGGGCTGCAATTCCCTAACAGTGTTACATAGTATCTCACAATAGTTTAGAAAGATAACTGATATTCACATTATCATCAAAGACCAGGCTAGGGGAAGAGAGAGAGAGAGTGAGAGTGTCCTAAGGAAATGTGATACTTGCTAAAATTTCACCAAGGTAAACTCTTGGCCATTAATTTAGAGCTGGTGTGGTGTACTATCTATCTTTCACCACATCTCATTTCTAAAGCATAACTTCTGTGTTCTGCTTTCAGGGCAAAACAGCCCTTTTTTCCCCCAAAAAATGTGTCCAGGAAGGAATACAGTCTGACAGTGAAGGAAAATGTGATGAGAGCGGAGGGGAAAATAATTTCATGCATCTGAGTGGTAGGTTAGTAATTTCAGAGCATGATTAGAGGACACATCTGCTTTTCTACACTTTACTGCTTTTTTGTCTACTCTTTAAACTCTTCTTTACTCAGACCTTGTAACTTTGCTTGAGATTAGTAATTAATACTGATCCAGTTTCACACAGCTTATGTACAATCCACACGAGGAAGAGCCTAGAGGTTTTCCACACGTGTCTATCTCAGCTCTGCAGGCATAGCAGCAGCAGTGTGACAGACTGGGTGTCCCTGGCAGCCACTCTGTGCTCTCACAGGGACATTTCCTAACACTGCAGTTCCCTTTATGCAATGGTCAGCTCCAGGTTAGACAGCCCCTGGTTAGCCCCAGGGAACAGGGCTGTGGGCTAGTACTACACAGGTGTCATTCTCACATGTATGGAAACAATAATAGCTATATAATATCTAAACTTTTCCTGATACAGAAGATTATTTTCATTTACTAGTAAGTTGCACTGAATGAAAAATTTTTCTGGGAGAAGCATATAAAATACCACTATAGGACTTCAAGACTAGTCAGGATTCTGAATCAGTAAGACCTGCTTCTGCCTATTGATAGCACACAATAAAAGCTCAAACCAAAGAGCTATCGAGGATATATCACAGGCTTTGCCAGCTTTAGGTTTGGGACTTCTAGAAGGAAGCTTGCTTATAGTACAAAAAGGCAGCAAATCTCCTACTCCTTTGAAATTTGATGATATGAACTTCCTTTAAAGAGCATAAGCCACACTTTTAAAGCAAGTGTTCTGTCTGAATGACTTGGAAAACTCATTCAACAAGCTTTCTAAAATCAGCCTGTTGACAGGAATTTTATATGTGCAACAACAAAATGTTTCTGATTTACTAGATATGTTCCAAATGCCCTTTTCTAGTAAAAAATAATGATAAAAAATGACAACCTCAAGTCAACAACTTTCAAAGAGGACGTCAAGAGCCAAATACCAATCCCCTGAAAGCACAGCAATTCTCCCACAGATATGAACAGGACTAGAATCTGGCCCTCTACAAAACGTATTTCACACTTGCAACAGCTCGAGAATTTTATCTATATTCAGTGAGACAGCACTGTGAATACTCTTCAGTACCACAGTTTGCATGAAGTCATCAGCCAAAATTAACTAACAAGACTGTGAAAGAAAGCGAACATGTGTCCAGCTGCTTACTCTTTCCATTTGAACTTTACTTGGTGCATTCTCTTCAGTCAAATCAATTAATCAAGCACTGTAACTTGAACTGCAGGAAAATGTATGGGGAGAATTTATACATGGGGTGCCTGCTATCAGAAAGGGCCGTTCACGAAATGAGTCTTGCTGAACCCATCTCTGTGTAATTCTCAGAAACCAGGGTGTGCGATGATGACTGAGTAAACATCTGTGACTCAGTGTCTAAAGCATGGCTATGACAGCCTCTGGGAGAAGTGTTACTAACTGTGCTGCCTCAATTATTTTCCTGGCCAAAAGATCACATGCCGAGTCAAACACCATGGGAAAAATTAATGATTCTTCATGCTTCCGCAGCTTTTCCTTCACAGTCCCAGCCCACTGGAGTTTGTACACAATTGTTGCACTTTTCTTTACCAGCAGTTCAAAAAGCTCACATGAGCTAACCCAAGAGCAGCAGTGCATCAGTGTTGCAGAGGTGCAGCACGGAGCACATCCAGGTTTCACGTGCAGTTTGTAGGAGGTGCAGGGGGTTTGTCACTATGCCAGTAACATCTGCCCACTCTTGACACAGGCTCAGCACTTCAGGGTAAAGAAAAATGTGTATCCTTCGTTAGAGACCAATTACCAGGTGAGGACAGTCAAATCACTCAATCATAATCTTAATCACTCCTGCCCTTTCACCCTGGCATATGTTCTACTGCCTTGGGTGTTTACAGGACAGCATGGAGCTTCCTCTGCCAGCAACATCTGCTCAGGTATGTCTGTGCTGAAAAAAACCTCTCCTATTTCAAAAGTATCCACAGCAGACACCTTTGTAATCTCTCTTCAGCTTGTACCACTGAGGAAATGATCTGCTCTGTGCTCACAATTAAAACACAAGGTAAAGGGAAAACACATCATTTAAGGATAATACATGATGTTCTACAGGTAAGGACGTTTAAGAGTTCAGAAAGGTCATGTTTTTAAGTGAATGAAAGTGCATCTCACGATAAATATATAATGAGGATGCTTAAGTAAAAATCATACTTTGATTAAAAAGATACTTTACTAACAGACCATAGGAGGAGAAATTTTTCCTCCTAGATGTTACACACACAGGTCAGAATGTTGTATGCAGCACTACCAAAACACCATCTTTTGCTTTAGACAACCCAGATGTGGCAGTGACAGCGTCCACAGATGTCCCAGAAACAGCAGTGAATCTGCAAATTGCTTACAGCTATACTGCTCTAAGTATGACATGTCAAGCACTGTGCTCATAAACTGAAATAAAGTCAACACAATCTTGCCCTTTACAAAGAACAAGGTGCCACTTTCTCACCAATATTATCAGGAGTCTTGGCTGTAGGCATTTCATATGACACAGCTGAGCCTGCATCTCTATGCTTGGCAATGAGCAACACAACCTAAAACTTGCAATCAGAGAAATCTAGAGGTAGAAAGAGTGATATCTGGAGTCATTACAATTAATCTTGTCAGCTGAGGAAAGTCAATTTAGATTAAAATACTATGGAAAAACAGACTGAAATATTAAGTCAGTGTGTTACATAACACTCAGTACTGGCATAGCCGGGTTTCCCTCAAATTTGTTCTCTACATCTATAGTGATTCCCACTTAGCTTTGTCTCCTAATGCTTCTTCCCTTTCAAAAGCTGCAGCTGTCAAGAGAGCAACACGCATGTTGTGACTGGGGAAGGTATGGACATACAGTGCTTTTTTGCATTTCTTTTCTTTTCTTTGCTTGTGCAAGCATCATCTCTCAGATTTTCAGCTTTTGTCAGCTTCAATCAAAATGGACTGGAGAGTGCAAACTGATATGTGGGTTGGAAACAGAGGGAACTGAAAAGGACAAGCAAATGTCACTCTGTTAAAATAAGTCTTAAAAAAAAAAAAAAAGAGAACAAAAATCTTCACAACCAGAGTAATGTGATGGTCTTGTTGTGATCCTCGTTGGATATTTGCCTATAACATAACTACCCCATGCAGTCTGACATGTGTTTACATGCCAGTCTTTACACAGGAGAGTGAGACTGAGACAGAACATGCTTTCCTGGAAGGAGAGGGAGAGAAAAAGATCCTAATAAAAGTGCAGTGCCCAAGAGCATTTGCACCCTGCTCTTTAATGCAAGCAGAAACATGCACAGTTTATGAAAAGATGAGACAACTGTGCTCATTTCTCAAGCTATCATTTGCACATTTGTATTAAGACTGCTCTTTCACTCTGTGGAAAGATTATCTGAATAACCAACTAAGAGCCTCTGCTCATGGCTCTGCTGCAACTGGCTTGTTGCAACTCTTTGCAGTGCTCAGATGATGTAAAGCAGCTGCAAGCCTGACTTATTTGGAGTGTTAAAACTGAGTTTTATGGCCAGGCTGCCTTACCAGAACTAAGCTGCTAGAGCTTACCAGCAAATCTTTCTCTTTTCCTTTTCAGTGTCGCCCAGTTTCTTTACTTACTACCTTTACTTTACTTAGTTTCTTTACTTACTACCATTGTCCACTTAATAGTCCTATCCCTTTTCTATAACTGATTTTTTTAAGAAATAAACACTTTCTTCCTCCTCTCCCAGTGTTTTCCAGACAGCTCTTATTTACTAATTTTGGTCCTCTCTTCTCAAATCACTTGGACTTCTTAATTTATTACAAAATTAGCTTTTTTTTAATGCAAATTGCCAGAAATTCAACACCAGTTTACAGACATGAAGCTGACACAGAAATCACTAAGTATGCTTAATATTTTATTGATTAGCCAAGTCTGAAGCAGCATATTGCAGCTCAAGTACATATGACTACTTGTGATCTAAAAGGGTTGATAAATAATCGATTGAAAAGGACCACTTATTTCTCAAGCCCTTGCAGGGAACAGTATTCACGCTTGTGTAAGTAAGGAGCTTTAGAATTTTTAATACTGAAAGTTAAACAATATATTTTAGCACATGATGATATCATAATATGTACTGAAACATATTCTGGTATTCACTAGAATAGCAGGGCTCTCAGCAGCTATTACAGGGTTTTTTGAAAATTAAGGTATATTTTTGGTTTTCTTTTTACCTAAACTATTTTTGGTTCCTTAAGTCACAGGTGAAAAGGGTCTGTTTTTTCTTATGAAGTTTCAAATTGCAGTCATGCATAGCCACAGGAGAGTGGATGCTTAATTAGCTACACTCCAGTTTTGAAGAGACAATGTTTAAACTGTCTCTAACATCACTAAGACAATTGCCATGAGGATGATTAGCAGCACGCCACAATAGAAAGGACCATCATTCCTGTCGATCTAGTTCTTCATTTTTTGTGGACTTTCATAAAAAACTACAGTGAATACAGAATTCCTAATTACTGCCATTTCCACCAACACTACAATTTGTTCTCTGCTTTGCTGTGCGTGTAACAGGGAGAAAAAAAAGATTACTTATTTTGAGAGAAAACAGATCAACACCACAAAGTCTTCATTTATGGACCCACAAAGGTGGCAGCGGTGCAAGACATCCCAAACTGTTGCTCCAAAATGCCTTTGATTTCTCTCTCCTGCAAGGAAGCTTCTAAAGCTGAAAAGTTACTTCAGATTTCCCTAGCCAACAGTCAGCCTATGACATGCATTCCTGCCACCCTGAAAGCAACAGGTACTTTGCTGTTGGACTAGGAGACCCCAGGGTTTTGCCAGTAACTCTGCTGTATTTGCCAAAGTCATCCTAGAGTGACAGAGGACTTTAAAAAATAGATTACCCACTTGCAATAGGCTGAGGTTAAGAGTATCTAACGAGATCAAAAACTAATTATAAGTGAACTGCCCCAAGTAACCTCTTAAAAAATGATTTTTTTTTTCCCTATACTGAAACCACCTAGCAAAGGAGGCTAATACTGTATAGAGGTACACATTTGGAAAACTCATTCATCTTTCGAGAGCTGAAAAATTTCATTTTGCTCAAAATTGGCAAATCATTCCTCCCCCTCACTACAGATTCAGATTTTTTATAGAGTGTAACAAGTCAGATATGTCACCTAAATAATAAACTGTAGACACAAATAACGCCTTGCACTGCCATCACATAATGCACAGCCATCATTACCAAAAAGCTGCAGGTACAGTGGTCAGAAACATAACTACAAGTCTGTTTTTGTGGGAAGAGCACTTATACACATATCTGACTTTATATCAAAAAGTTTTATTTGCTGCTAAGGCTCAAGTCTACAGCATTTGACTCAGTATTCACTGCTACTTTTAAACGGGAATGATAATTAACTGCTCAGTTAATCTTAGGGTAGAGTATTTTAATGAAAGTATTTCAGATACTAATCAGTGGGAAGGGATGTCAGTGTTCTTACTTTACATCCTTGTCTGTATGATCGGCTATGTAATATACATTTGTACATAATTTGGTGCTAAGGATGTTTTACATCCAAGGGTAATTAAGCACATGAAATAATAGCAAAAGTCTTAGCAAAAAATAAACTCAGGAACTTCATCTTGAGCTCAGGCGTGAAAGCCCCACTAGTAAATCAGCAATAGCTAATGCTGCGGTGGAGAAATATTGGAGGTATTTAAGGCAGGAGCAGCTATGCCTGGTAGTATTCTTTTGTGTGCAGAACCATCCATCTGCAGAAGCTGCTGTGTGTTTTACAGACATCTTCCTGTGCTAGTCAATTCTGACATGTCAGGGAGAGCAGGCACAGACCTCTTTTCTCTACCAAACCCAGTTAACTGTGAATATTTTGTGCATCAAAAATAAAAAGGAAAGAAAGGGCTCTCATGGCAGTAAACCTAATCAAGGAATTATATTTACGCTATTGAAATTCCTTTAAACCATGAGTGAACTTACAGAAATGTCTCAAGTTGATAGAAATGCAAATTTCAAGATATGATTAGTACCCTATTTGGTGACTGAGAGACCCCTAAAGACACATGAATGATTTCATTTAGTTGGTTTTTGGTTTGTTTTATTCATTTGCAATGCATTTTTGAGCATTTTGTCATGATCTGGCTTCCCTGGTGAGGTTAGGGGACATTGAAGCCTGTTACTCCTCACAGCTTTCAATTCATCGGTACATTACCTTCCAGTGATACTAATTTGGATACTAATTTTGATTTAGCCCCTTTACATGGCTGTTTAATTCACATATATCTTCCCCCCCTTACTAACCCTCCTCCACCTCAAACAGCAAGGAGTCCAAGCTGAAAGAATTGGTGATGTGATTTTACATATTTTAGTAGCGTCAGAAGGACAAGTGCCATGTTTATAGAATAATATTCTCTTCCTCCCTAGCATCAGTCTGAAGAACCTGGTGCATTTTGCTGGTGTTTGGTGTTGCAAAATCTACTTGCACAGCCTACAAAAAGAAAATAGACTGTAAGAGAAAAAAAACAAGTAAAGATTGCACTGAAAATGACATATGAGGCTCTGTTGAAACTAGACAATAATAAGGTAACTTCGAAAAAGGGCAGAGGATAGGACAGTTTCAGCATCTGAAGAGTTTAATAAGTTGCCTAGCCCCACTTCTGCTGTTGGTTACACTGGCGTATATGGGGGGATCAGTGCTTTGAACATCCCAGAGCTAACTCCAGACTTATTCCATGTGTAATAGAGAGCAGGATGCAACACAACAAATATGTGGGAAAGGAAAGGATATTGCCTTCCTTATCCAATGTCATTTCAAAGTTTATGCTTGAGACTCCATGAAAGACTCTAAAAAAACCCTCTAAAAATCACAGTCCTTGCTTTAGGACTGAACGAGTTGACTTCAGTTACACTGTAAATAAAGAGCCTTGAACAGCAAATCTCTTCATAATCAATGGCTTTGGTATATGCCCAGCCAAAATCTCCTGACAGCTACTTATGTTCAGCTGTAATTTTTCAACAGGTCCCTTTCCCCTCTCCAGGCTGGTGATAAGGCAGGAGCATCACTAAGTACCTACCACCCAGCCCATTGTCACCTCCAAACCTCAGCAGTAGTCTCAGCACCTTAAATGTTTCACTTGTCTTTCAGTCTAGTCAGACAGCCCCAGGCAGCCTTAAAAATGAAGTGAGATTGTAGGTACTGGTAAAATTACCATATACAGAGGTTAATTTCAGAGAGAAACTTCTCAGACACAGGTGGGTAGAGCCTCCACACTTTGCATCAAATGTAACCAAGCTCACCTCTTCTGGACTACACACTCAGACCTTCTGAGAAGGCTGAGGACCTTTGAAATTGAACTGAGGGGTACACAAACATCCAGATTATCAGGTTTTTTTCTGTGGAAAGTCAATTCAGGGAGACATCATTTTTCTGGGGCTACAACCACAGAAATACACAAACAAGAGATCTCAGTGATATAAGGTGGCAGAAAAACAACATCTTCTGTGCATGCCTTTCTTCCCTTGCTGGAGTTCCTGGGAACATTGCCAAAGCCTTTCTTCTACACAACAAGCACCTTGGTTAGATGCAGATATTTACAAGGGCAGGATACTTGCATTAAAATGATGTTAGGAGTCCAATATTTTTGGATGGATGTGAAAATACCATTATGAACACAAACTAAGCATGGATTCATTTCATTGAATTATTTTCTGCTTTCCTCATGTGTTTGGCACTAAACAGGGAGCCACAGCAAAACAATGACCTCAGACGAGCAGTTGAAAGTGTGAAAGTTGTATGAGTAAATAGCCATTTTTTGTAAATAGAAGTTAATTTTTATTATACAATTATGTGCAAGAAAAAACAGTAACTGCTTCAAAGGACCAAAACTACCCTTAAAGAGACCACACAAAGACTGGAAAAAATATTCTGTTTATGAATAACTTGTTCTTACTATACACATCTGATAAAAAACTAGTTAGTTAGCACTAACATTTATAACAATAAAATTTACAAGAATTCATTCACATTGTAAATGTAGATGCACATAGCTATAGGTGGTCAATATGCATTTACTCACATAAGAATTTTGTACCCTCATCACTTCCATGGATATCCAAGGCATCTGTATGTTGATGATTATCTACAGATAACTAAGAAACTAACACAATCCCAAAGTTTTAGGGACTCAATAATCAACCAGCCAATCTTACTTGTGGTTTGCTGTGTCAAGGTTTTTTCCTTGAAAATTTAAGTATGTTTTGGACTGGTAAATGTCTTAAAAAAAAAAAAAAAAAAAAGAATTCTGTCAATATGCTATTAAAAAGGAAAGGACTAACAGACCCACCCACCCATTACTTTAGCGTTCCTTTGTAACAAAAGCCTGCTTTATATCAGCACAACTTTGGTACCCTGTTTGTAATTAAGGGGACAGCTCTGTGGGATTCACATAGCCATACCATGAAAACAAGTATCTGGTAAATATATAGTATATATACCTCAGAATACCATTATTTGGCACATTTAAGGTTACTGATGAGCTCCACCTGTTTTTAAAGATTAACAGCATTTATTTTTTTCTACTTTTTTTCAGATTTTGACTAGCTGGACAAGAAATTCTGTCAATATTGTGTCTGGCATTACAAGAAAAATAACTTTAACCTGGATTGTCAGAGCCCAACACTACCACAAAACTTTGCTCTATAAACACAAACTCTTGCTGCTTTGAGGGTAAATCTAACCCTCTCTAGGATTTCACAGGTTTCAAAGAAATGAAGTATATGAGATGGCACAGGAGTGGGAAGGAAGGAAATGGTATCTTGGCTCCTGGGGGTTTTGGCACAGGAGATGTGACCCACAGTGGTTGGTGAGAAAAAACCTTGCTCTTCATTTCTAGTTTTACTACAAACCATAAAAGCCTCATTTTCAGTAGTAATACTCCCCATCTCCCATCCAAAATATTGTGTGTGAGATTTAAACAGTTGGGGAAAATTCTTGTCTCTTATACACATCAAACAGGCTGGCTCAGCTGTCAAAATATTTTGTTTCCATGAAAGGAATTAGCGTAAAAAGATATTATTAGACTGTGTGAGACAGAAAACGGGGAGGAATATTACAAAGATCATTGATAATGACATTGAAATAGGGAAACATTTAATTATGACTCACTAAAAAATCCATTTAGAATCACCCTACATGATTTGCAAGAAGTATAGGAACTACAGTAAGAGGTGGAAATGGATATAGGAAAGGTATGCACATAGTTATAGATGCATTTCACATAAATTTTCCTTTTCACAGTGATGTGAAAGAGCACAGCTTCTTCAGTGGTCCAGCACCTCTCCCTATTAGGCATTAGGGATAGATAGAAGGGCTAAAAAAACCCAGTGTATCTTATACAGTAGTTTTTCTTTGTTTCCTTCTTCACATTTGATTAAAAAAGTAAATAACCTGCTTTTAGATGGAAGTTTATGAGCACAGAGATCTGGTTTGAATACTTTGAGGACCTTACTGCAATGTGCCCCAATTTTTTTAGGTAGCTTTCACTCATTTCTGTCACCTAGTCTCTTAACTTTAAAAATCCCTCAAAGAAACAAACCAAAACCCCAATACAATGGGATTTTAACAGGTTTATCCCCAACTATAATTTCTATGATAAAAATTTAGATATCTATTTTATATAATACTGCATGTGGTTTTCCAAGTACACTCTCAATGAATTAAAAGAAGCTTCTGCAGTACACAAAAAACCCTGCATAAAGCTCAGGCAAGACACCTGAAACATGAAAAAACTCAAACAGTAATAAAAAGGTCCATTAAGATCAGCTAATAATACACTGAGGTATTGAGTAATACATCAAGTCATAAGAAGAATAAACACAGATTAAGCATAGCCTTTAAGCCTAATGACATCATGCCTCAAATTATAACACAGATAAACAAACACCAGAGCTCAATCATGGACTACTTTATCATTGCTTAAACTGTAATAAACAAAATATTCCTTGTGTGGAACAAGGCAGACAGCAGGGATTCCAGGCGTAGCCTTGCAGATGTCTTAACAAAAAAGTTATATTTCACACAAACTAGCAGTCTACTTTTTGTTTGTTTTCTTTTTGTTGGTTTTAACCTTTCCTAAATATTTTTATATCGATGTAGGAGGCTTGAGCCATATATAACCAATCAAGAAACAGAATACTGATTATTATTACATTAATGCTGAGAATAATTCAAATGATTCTTTATTCCCTGAAGAGGAACCCAGACACTTTTCAGTGTTTTAAAAGAATGCCAGTGATATTAAAATAATTATGTGTATTCAAAAATTTGGTACCCTTCAGTATTAAGACTTTTGGCTGTGTTTAAGCCATTAAGAAGCAATGTGAGGGAGGATTGAGCAATTCTGCCACTGATAGCAAAGCAAGGACTCTTACCTAATAGTTTTCCAAAAATGTTCACTTAAGAAAAATGTTTCCTCCTTCATAAAGACTGCAAGGCAGCAGCCATTGCACATAGCAAACATCACTATAGCCAGATTGATGAAAAAAAATCTGTATGATACATCCATAAGAGAGGAAGAGAGGCCACTGGTGCCCTTTCAGCTGTATTAATCCAATGGTAATGAATGGATCTGGGCCAGTGCAAGCTTCTGCACAAGTTAAAGTAAGCCAACAGATCCAAAACTGGCTGAGTAGTAAGAGCTAAGGATAAAATTAAGAAAGGTAGTAAAAGGTAGTCATGTCCAGTTAACAGTTCTTTCTTTTCAGGGCTGTCATCTGAACTCTGGGAGCCCAAGAATTTTGAGCACAAACTCAGTGAGTAATGTTGTATTCACTTGGTGCAACCCTTAAGGAATGTTTCCTCATCTATTAACTTCCATGCCAATCAGAAATATTTACCATATTGGCCCAGATGACTGTTGAGGAAAGCACACTTTCAACCACTATAAATTTGTTCTTAAGGGTCTTTGGCACAAAGACATGAGTCAGTCTATTGCACAAACTCCCTTTAAAGTTCATTTCCATCCAGCTTCTCAGCTTATGTGAGCACTGGGAGTCAGCTTGCTTTGCCAGGCAGTGAAATTAATATTTATTCCATTTTGCTTCCATGAACTTCCAATGAGGGTTATCCCTGCAAGTGTCTCTAAATCTGTGCCACTGTTTTCCTTCCAATCCTCCCCCTTTGCCCTAATGATAATAAAAAGAACTTAAGTAAGACCACCCATGGATGGAGTCCACTTTATTTTACTAACCCATGCTCTCCTTCCAGCTGACAGCCCATCCTTTATTATTATACTAGTGGAGGAAAGGGACTGCCTTATCCTGCTGCCAATGAACTCTAAAGAAACCCCAGCAACCCCAAAACAGCAAATGAAGCCCAGAAAGCCTACAATTTTGTTTTATAGATGAAAAGTGAGACCAATATATGTCACTTTAGATTTGATTGTATTACCCATAAACAAATGCGACACCCCAGCCTCCTGTTACCTGGTAGAGTGAGACTGCTCCTGTCTCATCACAAGGAAATGACATAAATGAGAGAAGTGAAATAGTTTGCTGAGTTTTAAGTTTGAATGTTTTATGTTTTCTCCTCTGACCTCAGCACCAGTTTAGAGCATCCCCAGGATCTAAAAACTTAACTAGATGCCATGAGTATTAACCACGTTGTATAGGCCAGTGAGACTAAACACAACAGAAATTTAAAAAACCTCCAAAACATGAGATTTTAGACATATTTGAGAATTGTGCTTCAAGTAGAAGGGCTTTGCTACCCAAGAAGCTCCATATCTTCCTATAATTAAATGTTAATACAATATTTAGACAGATATTTTATTAAAGAAAATAACACTTTACCCTTCTTAAAATAGCAGCTGTTTCGAGACACTTCAGTTCTAGGTTTGTCTTTGGAAAGTTACATGTGTAAGTAATACAGCATTTTTGGAGTGATGAAGATACAAATAGAAATAGTTTTAAGGAAAACACCTCTCCCTGGAGTTCCAGATCAATGTTTTGGGCAGTTAACCAGCATTTGGACTACTAACCCATGAGCTTGGCTTTTAATTTCTTATCTAATAAGAATCACACTCAGCATATTCAAGTTCCTTTAATGAACACAAGGTCATTATCTCTGATTCTTCAGAAGAATGTGTGGAGAACTTTTTAAATGAATGGCATTAATTTGTATATAAAGGAGAAAACATTAATACCTGCTCTAAGTTTTCTACTACAAATGCAGCCTTTTTTCATAGTAGAAAAAAATTTTTGTAGTGTTACTGAACATTTTTGGGTCTAATGTACACACATACCAGGAGACTGTAAAGAACTGCTGCTTTTCCAGCTGTGCTGTACACTGGTTCAGGAGTCTCACTAGAAAATACCCCTTCTTGGTGTCTATGGTGTCAGATTGACAGAAGGCCATGAAAAAGCACTGATAATTTGCAAACCTGACTTAAAAACCAGTTTCCACTTCACACACACTGTTCCATGTTTGACTATCAAATGTGTTTGCTTTTTATCTGTATCCTATAATTGGCCAACAAATCCCAAAGAGAGAAGATTTTTGAAAAATTTCATTATCTCTAACTAAATAGATATAAAGTAAATTAAGGCATCCATTGAATTGAGATGTGATTTTTCTGCAATGGCACCTTGGCTTGTTCCAAATACCATTTCTCCCTTAACTTACCCAAACATGAGTGGAGGATTACCACATACCTTCTTTACTTCCAGAGGACTGTCATAACCTTACTGCATTTAAACAGCAATATACATATATATACATACACATACTCTTCTACTCTGTCAAGACATGAACACTTTAATAACTTCAGCACCCAATGCATCCTTTAACACTAAGTTTGATAATTATAACCCCCTATTTACCATGGGTGAAAAAAACCCACTCTAGATTTACCACGGGTAAGAAAAACTGTCTCCCAGTAGTTGTTTTAAATGTGCTGCTTAGTGATTATTTTTAGTAGTACACCCTAGATCAGGTATTACAAGAAATACCACTGCTTTCAATCTAATCTCCCTCATAATCAACAACTTGGTTTCCGTGAACAACATTCCTAATTTCTATCTTTTAAATTGAAAAATTAAAGTTAGCTAAGCCTCTTCAGAAATTGTCCTGCACCTCTCATCATTTAGTCTCATCTTCACTTGCTTTCTTTCCCATTTCTTGAAAGTATTTTCTGATTGGTTCTATGACAACTTATCTTCCTTCAGTGCTTTTTGGGGTTTCTTTGTGTTTTTTTTTCCTTCCCTTCCAGTGACTGGATGAGAAGGCCCTCTCCCACTCTTCAGCAATTAGAACAGTGCTTAAATGACTTAAGATAGGTAAACTTGTCCCAACCCAGGCCTGAAGGCAGGTGACCTGTGATCCTGCCTCCTTGTCCTGGCAAGGTGTTGGAGAAGCTAAGATTGAGAAACCTTATAAGTATGAATACTTAGCAAAAGATTCTGGAAATATGAAACTCATAATCAAAGTAGAGATGAAAGCTAGCTTTGAGACTCAGGATCCTGAGTCAGTTACTCTACAACAAAGAACAATAGCCTAGCCAGCAAAAAGAGAATCCTCTGAACAAAACAAAACCCTTTTGCTGATAGAGAATCCAAAGGTCTAAATAGAAATAAAAGTCAGTTTTGCCACTGATGTTGTTTGGCAAAAGCCTGGCCAGACAAGGAAGAATCTGAGGAATGTGAATTCAGGTATCATAATAGAGTCACTCCTATAGGCTGTATGTAAAACCCCTCGGATTTTGTGTTATATGTTGGTTGGTTAGCGCAAACTGGAATATTCATTATAGAAAGAGATTATGTATTGTAAGAAGAACCTCGCTCTCTTGACTCTCCTTACTCTTAATTCTTCACTCTCTTAAGTTTCTTTATACTCTGATTTCTTCCCTCTCTTGATCTCTTAACTCTTTTGCTGGCCCTCTCTGGCCTTCTCCTATCTCTATTCTCCCTCCTCCTCACCTATCCCTCTTAGCTCCCTCACCTCTATCCCCATGCTCTTCTGCTCAGCTTTCTCCCTCTATCTCTGAGCACATTTTAGGCTGAGGCTAGTAGCCTTAAACAGAGCCCTATCCCTGTTGACAATAAACCATCAATCCTCTGAGCAGCCTGGTGTGGTTAGAGACCCTGCGGAATTCGTACTAACAACTACTGCCTTACAGCAAGGTTGATGTTCGTATTTGCCTTCAAGTTTTGGAGCTGGAGATTTTCAATTGTCATCTCCAGCCTGGATCACTGGGAGATACATCTGCCAGTACAGCCTGCAGCAGTCGTCATTGCTGGCAGTTTCCAAAAAACCCTAAGGGAGTTGTAGTTCCTTGTCTTCCTCCTCTGAAGGAGCAATGCTGACTAACATATCACATTCAAGGTGTTTATAAGTTTCCTTATTATAATCATGCCAGATTCTTTTTGCAGCCAGTCATACTTAAACACCCGCCAGCCTGTGGGTAGTGCCTGAACCCTTCCCAGAAGGGCCAGGCTGTGCTCACCACCTTCCCATCCCCTGCTTGCAAGGCCAGCCTGAAGCCACTGTGCACGGTTCAAAGTTTGTGCAGAGTCCCTTTAAACTCAGGGTAAGTTCTCTCTGGCCCTGTCAATTTGTAACATCCAATTTACAGATTTGATCCAAAGTATCTTTTTCTGGAAGTTTGTGATGATCTAGCCATGAAGCCTTGTTGCTTTGGGGACACAAGAGGGTGTACATCAAATCAAAGTACCTCCAGAGCAAGTCCTACTTGCTGACAGATCATCAACTTGGCTTTAATCACCTTTCATTATGACCCACACAACCCTAAAAGCCTTTTTTCCTCCTCAGTTATTCACCAGGTTTAGACAATTCTACAGTTCCCTGTGTCAATTGGATTTGAGTAATATTAACAATATTCAGTCATTTGTTTCTTAATCTTAATCTACTAGACTGCAGGATAGTATATTAATTTTATTTAATTAAGCCTATTTTTCTCTTCGGGACATCTTGTCTACAGTTTAAGGAGTGTCTGTAAAAGATTCCTATGAGGATAGTACAATTCCTGTTCCTAGTTATCCTGGATTGAAATACAAGAATATGACTAATTTTCTCATTGATACTATGCTTATACTGCTAAGTAGAAGGTCTACCCTACAAAGGTCTATTGAATCAAGATATAGATCACTGGTGAGGACTGATAGAAAAATTAATGTATCTGCAGCTTTAAATGGGTTAAAATACTATTCTGTATGAACCAAGATTCTCTTTGAAAGGATACAGTTTGGTTGTTTTATTTTTTGATGAAAAGTGGCCTAATTATCGACCTCCCTGCCTTGACAGAGCAAGACAATACATTTTTCTAAGTTTAACTGTAAAAGCCCAATGATGTGTAAAATGAGCCTTGAGTA
The DNA here is from genome assembly GCA_013399455.1 of Anthoscopus minutus. Taxonomy (NCBI): domain Eukaryota; kingdom Metazoa; phylum Chordata; class Aves; order Passeriformes; family Paridae; genus Anthoscopus; species Anthoscopus minutus. Next base: position 64,780 of record VWYI01009437.1, read on the forward strand.
AGATTATTAGATGCTATCAGCTTTTCAAAGTGAGTGTGTGACAAGATCTGATAATGCGTTGAGGATCAATGCATCTGTCCTTCTTGCATCTCTGCTCTCCTGGAGAGAAAGCAACTGTCAGACCTAGTGAAGAGATCACAGTTGCTGGGCAACAGTAACAATACAAATATGCTCCTGGCATTGGCTTGGCAGCAGAAAAAAAAATAATCTGTTGAAATAATAACCACTGATAGAAGAGAGAAGGAGCCACATCACACAAACTTAACGCTGAAATATTAGCTTCACTTTCCATCAGAAATCCCACTACAGATACAATTATTGCATGGCAAAGTGTATTCAGAGGACAAATATCACTGGTATGAAAAACATGGAATAAAATGTGAGAATAAATGAGGAGAGATTAATTTGAGTTCTGTGGAAGTTACCCACAGAAATTACTACATTGCCTAGAAACTATAACATGACTCAGTAAAATGCCAAAAAAAAAATAATCTTGTAATAAGTATATTGGATGTTTTAAATAGCCCATAAAAAGATCATAATTTGTCTTAGATTATGTAGGGCTTTTTCCTAAAGGATCAGTTGCCACTTTGAGTTAAGCACAGCAGACTTAATTTCATCAAGCTGCAGGAGCTAGAAACCCTCTGGACTAGTAGCTAATTCACATTATTTGTCATCTTGATTTTGGGCAATTGCTTACCATTTTGTAATTTGTGTATTGGAGGCTGATGAACATGAGCCTCCCAGAGCTTTCTTCTGTGTTGCTTAAATTCAGAAAGTGGAATTTACTGGATAAATCTCCATATGCAAACCAAGCAGGCAAAAGTTAAGTGATCTAATTTAACAAAGGAACAAAATCAAATTTTTTCTTTCAGTACTCTTTGTTTGTCTATCCTTAACTACTAGCTTAGAGAAGTGTAAATTAAAAGCTGAAATTCTTTATTTCAAAAATGAAATCAAGCACGCGGCTATTTTTCCATTTCTTTATATACTTTCACTTCCTGCTTTCTTCCCTTCACCTTAAAAGGGCTATTTCAACAAGAGCAAGTAAATGTCTATAATTGCAAATGCAAATGTTAATATAACATTTACACAGTTCAACATCTTCAAAGCTGTTTCACTGAATGAATCCATCTAAAAAAGACTTAGAGGCAGGGGGCAAAAACCCAACAAATTGGTACTTCAGTGGGAAAATTTGCAGTGAAGTCTTAAATGCAGAAACAAAAAAATAAAGGGGAAGGAGAAAAATAAATCAAATTCTCATCATCTACCTAATTCAAACCATTTAGGCACTCTGTGCCTAAGCCAAGGATTACCAGTGATACCATCTCCTTCAGTATGCTGTGCCTAAAGAAAGCATCCCTCTTATTAAAAAGAGAAAAAAGTTTAAAGCCAAATAATTCAGGCTTGCATAAATCTCTAATAGGAGTTACCCTTCCAGGATTGGCTGCACTTTCTTTTCTCTGCCCAAGGGAAACACAATATGCCTTAGAAAAGAATAATAGTAACTCCATCTTGTGTGTTATATGATATCTTCCAGTAATCCAGAGGATTTTGCCTTTGTCTGTCATAAACAAAAGGCCACCCATACATAATGTGTCCAGGCTTTTTCAGGCTCCTCACCTTAGCAGGTGACACTTAGGAGATGGATGGGGAATTCTTAGCCCACCAGTTGCTGCAGGCAACTTTACTCTCATGGCAATTTAGAAATGGAAAAAAGACCCAAGAAAAGAGCAGAGATTCTCCCTGTGTAAGAACAAAGCATTATTTTCATCCTGCAGTTGCCCTGATTTTCCAGAGTTCTTTTAAAGTTATGCTACTGGTCTAAAGGACATGATTTCATTATGTTATTTTATCTTGAGTGGGGATTTTTTATTTCTACTGATAAAGAAAATTGGCTTTTAAAAAAATTCCCTCTCTACAAATTATCTGTAAAAACTAGAGAATGAATGAATAGTTTAGATGGAAGTTTAAAGCCTCAAGATTGGTACTTAACATTTAAGTAAATCACTAGCATTAATAAAAGCCTATTCTCTTACTGCAAAGAAAATACCTGAGATGCTTAACAAACTATCATAACAATTCATTCAGGAATGTGGGAAGAAGTGTTGTGAAATCTAACAAAGCATCAGTGTCCAAAATAAGCAGAACAATAAAGAACGAGGGAGCCCTATCAGAATGGAAACGGGAAGAGAGCAGCCCCTAGATGTGTCACCCTGCTGGAGTCTGGGTAGGAATCTGCTTTACAAACCCAAGGTTTTTCAGCCAAAAAACCAAAGTGCTCCTTTGCAAACAGGGAGTTTAAGCAGTGCTAGGACTGACCTGGTCTGATGGCAGAGCACAGGAGCAAGCAAGCAATGGCACTGTTTCTGCAATGGACAGGACCAGCAAGGGAGGGATGCTCTCAGACCATTGTCCAGGCTACAGTGGCATGTGTGGCCAGATTGGAGTCCCTGAGAATATTTTAAATCAATCTGTGTACATATGCTAAGTAGTAATTTGTGTGAAATGAGGCTTCATAGATCTTTTGTTGACTAGCCTTGAATGACCTGTTACATTTTTAGTGACAGGCACTGGCTATCAGATGGCAGCTACAGAACTGAGGTCTGTCACCCTCAGCAGCTTCAGAGCAAGTGCAAATGGGCATTAATTGGAATAGTTTTTGAGGCCAATGACAAGATAAACCTTTAGCGGAAGTAGTGCTTATAACCTGTGACAATAAATTATTTTGCTACCTAACTGAGGGCAGATGGATTCTGTCTCATTTGACAAAAACATGAAAAAAGTGATGTCATAGAATCTCCAAAGGCTATCATGAGCTAAGTTACTAACAGCTTCTAATATTTCTGGGAGAAAACAAGCATCAGAATCCAGTTTTGTTAGTAAGTATTAGTGATGCCACTAAACCCACACCACTAACAAACTTGGATTGGACTATATATATCTCACATATAGCTCATTGAATTTTTTTTAAACATATACTCTTCCAACAGCACATAGATTTCTCTAGGATATTACATTCACTGTAAATACATGCATCAAGCAAACGTCTCTCAGGATAGAAAAAGGGAACAAAAATCCCAGGTGTTTAGTATGTCAAAATGCTCAGTGTTACTGTAAGGATGCTTGTAAAAGCATCACCACCCTACAATCACAGGCACCAAGAGTGAAGCTTATCCTGCTGTCTCCCACTGCCACCATTTACCCCCTGTACTGCCTGTACACTCAAGCTGCAGCCTCTCCCAAACATTGTGCTTCTGCCCTTACTCAGACTTCTGCACTAAAAGGTATCTGGCACATCCTGAGCTGCAGCTGGTGAAGGGAATACAGTGAGGCAATGGTATGTGTGCAAATGCAGTTACAGAGCTGACTTTGTTCCGTGGCACTCCTTGAGCTTTAATGTAATCAAAATTGTGCCAGCAGCCTTACTGGACAAACACGTTACTGAGTGAGTACTGTGAAACAGGCACCCAGAGCTGACCTTTACATCAGCTCTGAGGTGGGTCTCCAAGGAGCTAACTTTGTATTGTCACATGCAGGGTTTTATGCTTGAACACTGACATTTCAGGAGTTTAAATAGGGCCATAATGGCTGCCTGTGTATGAGGATGGCAAACAAGATGTGGGGTTTGCAGCTATCAGCATCCTCCTCTGCCTGACTGATATACTGCACTAGGCTTATAGGTCATTATGGTTCTGTTAGCCACTAGCAACTGTTTCTATCCACGCTGAAATACTGCACTATTCAGTGCTTAGTTTTCCAAAAGAAAGTACAAATGTAAATTGATTTGATGTTCATAATGTTTGGAATATCAAGTTTTGCATGGTTGGGGCTAACTCCATGCAGGGATTGAAGTATCACAGAACTAACTGTGACCTAACTTGTTTAATTCCCACATTCTTGATCCTGGGGCTGGGTCCATAACTCAAGCCAGGCCTACAGATAACCCCTGTGCTATGTATTACTCCTTTAAAGAATTGGTTTTAATACCAGAAATAGAGTGATTGCACTGAACAGTACTGGCTGCTCTTGTGGGGAACCAGGTGCATTTCTAGGCCAAAGGCAGAGTTAGCTCTACTAGATCAGCAGAAACATTTGTAGGACTTCACCTCTTGCCCTCCAACTCTCTTCTTTTCTTTCCCCAAGTGACACGATGGGGCACTGCTTTGCATCAGAGGAACTCATTCCTGAGCCAATTAAAATATGAAAGTCCTGTAAGTGGTTTCAGATGGATCAAGAAAGTGAGCAGTCTCCAAAGTATCTACCTTTGATGATTACACAGCTCAGAATTCATCTCAAAGTCAGTCGAATTCTATATCGTAGGGCATAATTTTACCAGAATGTGAAAAGCAGTCCTTTGGAAAAAAAATTGAAATAAAAAATGTCTTACCCCTTGGGCAGAAGAAAAGAAACCTCAGAATCAATTAACCTGGAGTTTTCTGTACTTGAACAATACTAACCCAACTCTGACAAATCTTTTACTTGCTCACCCTCTGATCTGTTCTTCTGCGTTGCCCAAGTCCATGCCCTGATAATCCAACCCAATGTAACCAAAGTCTGACACTGTCTTGTGAGGCAGACCTGCTGCCGTTTGCTGTGTGCTGTTTGGCAGCTAACTCTTCACCTAAGACACACACTATTGCTTTTGTTCCCTGATCGATTGACTGAACCTTTTATAAACAGGAGTAGGGAACTCAAGATTGTCTTGCAAAGGTTCATGGCATGAACCCTTGCATATATCCAGGGATATGCCACTCTACACAGACTTTCTTGCAAACACAAACATTCACATAAATGCTTACAGAAAATGTTACTGAGGTGAGTTCATCACTTGCTATTTTTCTGCACTATTTGTCTTGTTCTTGTATCAACTCCTATTTGTCACAAGAAACCTAGGAGGCACTGCAAGCATTTCAAGGCCAACGTGCATAGTGCTGGTTACATGACAGGCAAGTCACAGACATTACCAGAATACAGGATTTTTCTTACTTTTTAAAAACCATTGTTGTATTTTATCAAGAAAGCAATCATATTTCATCATATATTAAAAAAAATTAGCATCAAAATGGACAAGGCTATTTATAATGCTTATTGTTCATCTTTTTTCACCCCTCTCCATTAATTCCCAAGTTTCATTGATGGTTTGCCCTGGATTTCAGGGATAATGCGTTTAGCCCGGGCACACTCCAAGGTGCGGGCTGTGAACTCCTCCATGAAGAAGCTAGGGTTTTCCTTGTAGTGATATCATTACCTAGCAGCCAGACTAGCATGGTAGGCCCCATTGCATTTCAAGCAGCATTACTACCCTGTTGTAAATAGCCTCATCCTCTTCTGGTGCTGTGTTTCGAGGTTCAGCTTTCTCACAGCCATGCCATAAGGACAGTGACCTCCTTGGGAAGCTATTTTAGGAGTGTCAGTTTTCCTTCTCCTGGCATTAAAAGAAGTTACAGTATGGGACTGCAGTACATGACAGCATCCTTCTTCATAAGGAGCATCTTTTTCATGGAACTGATGGAAGTTTCTGGTTTGCTTCATGTAGGATCCTCACAAACCTCTGGCTCCTCGGCAAATTTACTTACACATCACACAACACCGTTTTCCATGTTTCTCCAATGCAAAGACCAATTCCTTTATACAGTTTATCTGCATCCACAAACATTATCCAGAATTTACTCTACCACTTTAACAAACAGTTATTCATTTGCTATTTAACACATTAGAAATTTCCATTTTGCTAACAATCTAAAAAATACCTAGACAGAAATACCTAGGTCATTCAAGCTGAAACCAAAGCCCAAGCCGTTCTGGATCAGCCAATGTTTTATTTACTCAGCAAGAGAAACTGTTTAATAAGAAGACATAATTTCTTTGACCTATTTTCAAAACTCAGGTAACCCAGTCAGATATCTTCATAAAACTTAAGCCAGTCATTTTGAAACCACGTGGAGGTAATCCATCAGATATTTTGGTTTATCACTTGTGAGGAAAGTTCTGTTCAGCGTGAATCATTTCATGTACCTAAGTACCACATTCCATTATCCACTTGGTACTTCTCAATTTCAGTACTCAAGACTGTCCATGCACTGTTTTTTTCAGTTCTTTTTTAGCCAATAGTATTAGATGTCCCTTTACTCCACCCAAGGGTATGTCCCATTCCAGAAGAAATATTCTCATTGCTGTAAAAACCGTTTTTAATTTCCATGCCAACAGTTTTTATTTTAGACCTTACATCACATTACTTCTAGCACTCTGCTGGCTTTGATATAGTTGGACAGAATTACTCTGCAAAAACCTTTAAAAGCTTTCCTTAGCTACATTGTGCTTCTACACCCAGCATCAACATGCCTGTAAAGGAATTGTCTGAAAAACTGGCATTGTCTCACCCTCATTGTAACATCACAGAATTGTGGAGTCAGGTTGGAAAAGATCCCCGAGCTCATCGAGTCCAACCTATGACTGAAAACCACCTTGTCAACCATATCATGGCACTGAGTGCCACATCCAAACACCTTGGGGAGAGTGACTACCAACTCCCTGGGCAGCCAGTTCCAATGTCTAACCACCCTTTCTGTGAAACTCCTCCTCAATATCTGACCTGAACCTTCCCTGGTACAACCTGAGGTCATTTCCTTTCTTCCTTTTATTGAATTTCTTTCCAGAGGCCTAGGGTAGTGTGGAGTCTGCTCTGCACACAGCCCTGCAATTCCTGCTGCATGCCTGATTTGAAGGTCGTGTAGCAGTTTTGCCAGCAGGCTTGCAATGCCTGGCAACAATTATTTCCCTGATTGCTCAGCTGTAATTACACGGTCTCTCTAGTCTGGTAGAACCTATTTTTCAATGGAGATTAGCTCAGGATATTCCAAAAGAACAGACTACTTCTGGGATTAGAATCCCATGGCACTTTTAATAAGCCCATCCAATTTTTGATCCCTTAGAGGGGATGAAATTTTTTTCATCCTAGCTGAAACCAAAATATTCTGTCCTTTAACTTTCTAGATTTTTTTAATATCAAGTGCAGAATTTTTACATTCCTCTAACTGTTTAATCTTTCCATTACTTCTACTTAACCATAAAAATGTTTCATGACAAAAATTTCCACTACTTTTAATGCCTTTTTACTCCCTCTCCTTTGTCAGAAGCAAACCCAGACAGAAGACACTGAATAACATGGGGACACCAGTAGAAAACCTGGAGTTTGGCACCAGGGAAGACATTTAACTGTTGATTTGTCACATTACTTTTGTAGGCTTTCCATTCCCTCTGTATCCTTTTCTAACTGACCTCCCAAAAAGGTGCAAATGCCCATGTTCAACATGAAAAGCCAAACACCAGTGTTGTACATCAGCTGACACGAATCAGGCAAACTTGCTTCCAAGCTTTTAAAAGATTCAGTCCCCCACAGAAAACCTTGAGTTGCTATTCTGAATGTAATGCAAAACCAGAAGAAGTGGCATGTAGAGCACAAGCAATGTTTATTTGCCTTGGATGAAAGAGCTAATGCTTCAGTATTATCCCTTGCAAAGTGTTTTTCAACATGCTTTTTTTCCTATCTATGAATCTTCCATAAATCATTGCTGTGATTCATTATACACCTATTAGTTATTTATAACAATAAATTCACAGATTAACATGAGCAGTTTGGGGCTATGAAATATTAAAACCATTTAATAGTTGTATGGCACAAGGAATAAGAGTGCACTTGTTTGTTCCATAATTGAAAATTAAATGAGGAAATTACAAGCCAGAGAGCAAGCAACACTCCAAATTTTATGTTTTGGGAATCATTTTAACAGATACTTTTGCACCCCAGATAGATGCAAATAAGCCACATGCTCAGAAGTTAATGCCTGCATTGAGAAACTGGATATTTTTTAGATGTTCATAACACTTGGTTGTACTGCATGTCTCCAAGGTTTTCTATATTTAATAAGAAGGCGAAAAAACTGTTCTCCTGTACTGCAAGCACCAGGCTGACGCTCAACAGGGACCGCTACAGAAGCTACCATGTGTAGGTAGAAGCAGAGTTACAAGTGGAGCAGTCCAAACCCCAGAGAGCACCTGTGACAGCAGGAAACACACTGAGTAAGGCAACACTAATTCAGCAGCTCTCCTGGGGAAAAGCCAGAATAAGATCTTTGCAAGGAGCACTTTGCCAGAAGAAACCCGCCCCACAGCAGAAGCAGTGTTTGGGGCAGGGAAGCACTATTGGGAGCGGGAGCACTTGCTAAAACAAAAGCCAAACAGAAACTGTAGCTGGGCCAGAATCCACCCTCTCTCTAGAGGGACAATCCAGACCAAGTACAGGGACACCAGGATACATTTCTCACAGCAGCCTCTCCTATCTTCTAGCAGCAAGACTCCAAAGACACTCACCAGCAGCTGCAGCTCTCCTGGCTGAGTCAGGCACATTCCCACAGACTTCACACAATTCAGGACTTGGCATGTCCACCCAGAATTCAATAAGCTCCTTTTGCATCCCCCTTTATGGAAGAGATTCCTTATAGGCACCTTCAAGTTTTAAATTCCCCACCAGAAGTGTTTTCCAGGGAAGCAGCCTCAGCCAGCCTGAGGCAGCAGAAGTAGGTTTTAAGAGCCATCCACCCCCTTTCCATCCCCCACAAGGCAACTGCCCTAATGCAGTAGGCAGCAGCTGCCATTAGGAAGACTGATTGCATAAACCAGTCCCTCTTTACTTGCTCCTTAAAAGGCTTCAGGTGAAGCTTCAGGTAAGCCTTATGCTCTGAATGAACTGCAATCCCTATCAGTGTTTGCTGTTTTGGGTTAGCCAGTGCTACTCAGCACTGAGCAAAGAGAAAACACAATGGTAATGAAGTAGCAGTTGGAAGGATCCTGACTGTTGGGAAAAATTCCCCTTTGCTTGCAGCAGGAGAAAACTGCTCCAGATCTTTTTTGATAAATGTTTGGTTTTTTGTTTGTTTTCCCTGCTTTATATAATTTATATGCATTTGTGCCAAGCCAGTACTGCCATTTTTGATGTGGTCAGCCCAGAGTCATGTCACCATGCTCCCATATTTTCTCACACACTAATCAAGAGCAAAAGCCTATTTCCAGACTGTGCATCCTCTGGAACCCATCTTCACTATCAGCTTGCAGCCCAGAACCTAGCTGGAAAAAGTCTAGCCTCAACACCAGGACAAGGAAGAAATGTGTTTCTGAATGCACCTCTGAGGATCAGACTCAAGTCACCTACAGAGCCAACAGATGTTTCTTCAGATGATACTTTTCATATGTTACCTTGAGGTTAAAACCATAACACTACTACAGCCTCGCCCTGACTGGAGAGTCTAGCACAGCCTGACAAGCAATGGGCATCCCTTCAGCACTGTGGTTTTTACATTGCCAAATGCAGTACTAAGGCTGGGATCTCAAAGACACTGGGGCAGACTCTGGTCATGCCATGTGTACACTGCTGTATTCCCTCTGACTTCAGGTGCAATTATTCCACCCATTTTGTGGTATTGTCAGGAGGAGATGGAAATCAACACCACTGACCCCATCCTTTTACAGCAACATATTTATTGAGGTTGAATATAAGTAGGGTATTTTGCCCTATTGACTTTAGGAACTGGTTTTCTTGGGGCTATCCAGCTCTGGCTGTAGGAGAACTACCATTCTCCCTTTTGTCTCTTTTCACATAAGTGGTCAAACTTTACTATGATCACCCTTAAATATTCAGCATGAAGGATTTCCATAGAGCTCACTGTAGTCCTCATGGCAGGCACAGGAACCACATCCCCCTCCAGAAGTCCTTAGCAGCTTTCATCAGGAGCAGCTAGGGATCATCCATCTGTCATTAAAGTGTTAATTTGATTCATTAACATAGAAAATATTCAACATTTCCCACTTTGGAGGAGATGGGCTGTGCCATCCTTTTAATAGAACTCTGCTGGAAATCAAACACAATTTTTATTCAGGGGAATGATTACTGTGTCTTGTTTAATTCTTGCCTAACAAATGTCAGCACTAATGTATTACAGATTATTCAGTCAATTTGATGGTTCCAGGTGAAAGAAAGGAACACAAATCTCTTCTTTTAGTGTAAAAAGGGTCAGCTGGATGACTTCCACTGCAGGAGCCGAGATGAGGCTTGACATGAATCAATCAAGCAGGCTCAGTTTTACAGTTATAGTGCCTAATGCCTAAACATGAGCGTATGGGTGAAAATTAGCACCCGATTATGAGCATACATGATCTTCCCTTGGAAGACAATAATATTGGCATTAAGCTTCTCAAGAGGGAAGATGCTGCTGGTTTTTAATATGTCTTAAATTATGTCAGGAAAAACACTGGAACATCACACAAAAGCCACAGTCAGTGTATATTGCTATCTCATAGAGCTGGAGATCTTTACAACAATATTGACACAGGAGCAGGCAAGCAAATGTCAGCCAATATAACATATGAAATACTTAACGTAACCAATTTTCAGCTGTCAATCAGCAGGGAATAATGACTGATGCAAGGAATCAATACACCACAATTGAATTCCAGCTCACAAACTTGTTTCGTTCTGCGCTATAAAAGACTGTCAAATGTCACACCCCAAGAGATGCAACAGGATTCCAAAGATTTATTTATTTCAAGCTCTGAAGTCTATTAGCAATAGTGCTCCTTGTGCTATTGGAAAAAGAGCTTTGATGACATTAAATTTTCAGAAATGACAACTCATTGTATCAGGAGACAATTAGATATCATTGTATCATATTTCAACAATCTTTCACCATTTTACTAATAAGTGATTGCACACAATTATGGTCAAACAAATTATTGTGACTTTAAAGCTGCAAATATTTGATGGCAGTATAGTATATTAACTAAATATTTTTCAATAAGTTATTTTATACTTTTGATAAAAATAGTGTGAAAAGAAAGCTTGCACTATCTGTGGTTGTATTTCATTCAGGTAGCTTAAATTTTTAAATTGGGAGATAATGCTCTCTCATCTGAATGAATAAGATTTACTATAGAAATTTAAAGAGATGTGTATTTTCCTGTGTATTATCCGGCACTGTTAGGTGTTTGGTTTTTTTTATTTATTTAATAAATACAATGGAAAAAACCCATTATTTTTCATATTCTGCAGTATTGTAGTCTGACAAGGCAATGGAGATATCAAAAAGGAAGACTGAAAGGACGCAAAGGTGCAGCCTGCAAGAGTCATAATGTCCAAAGAGTAGATATTATTTTTTATAAAAGCATGTGAAATATATACCCATCATCAAAAGAAAAAAATTAAATCTATGTAGAAGGCTGATTTTAAGGTATCTGAGACATATGTTCTTGTTCCATAACATAACCTGGTTTTGATAACAGATTACCCATTCACTGCTTCATTCCTGACTTCTACTTCTTGTACCTTTCCATTTTTTCTTTCTTATATTCCTGGAAAATGACATGGCAGTAGCTCCTTCCTCTCTCATTAGCACAGCTGAAGCTGGGGAGTCTGTGTGCAAGACTGGGTACTGTTCTGCATTTGGACAGTGGAATCTGCCCCACAGTAATAAGACTATTAAAATTAGCATATTTCTTTACCTGAAGCTGAGTGCTGATTAAAATCTGACAGTACAACACATACAGAAGATAAACACTACTGTATTTTCTTTCCAATACATGGATATATAGTAATTCATTTAAGATAGAGAAGCTCATGCTGTTGAATGTGCTTATTAAAAACAGCAAGGAAGGTCAGGGGCAGTGCTTGCTGTATCCTTCATTTGTTCTTCACTGAAAATGATATAACTGAACTGCAAAAGTTGAGATTGAAAAGCCGCTAGCGTGTTGTCTAATTTCAGCCACAGAAGCTGCTGTGCACTCCATGACTTTATGAGGGAATAAGATTACAGGTCACAAGAGCTTCTTTATTTCCCACCTGTAGCTTCTAACAACATTTTATTAAGGATTTTCCCATCTTCTCTCTCTGACCTACAGGGGACAAAATTCTAACAGCTGTTACAGGACCTGTATCGAAGTGGCATTAAGACAGATTAGCAGTTCTGGAAAGCAGTATCATTTTATCAGGACTCTATTTATGACTGCTAACTAATTTCTTATGGCGCTTCTAAGATAAACACGGCATATCATTATGTAAACAGGAAAAAAGGCATTTAATACACTTAAACACTTAATGCATTGTGCTTGTCTTAATGCATCTTGCTGTCTAAAATCATGCTAAACTGCTGTTTGAAGTTTTAGTACTCATTTACAAAACAAACTGTTGAGTAGCTCATGCACTCATCTATATATAGTTACACATA
>VWYI01009437.1:77089-141688 GCA_013399455.1 Anthoscopus minutus
TATATATATATATATATATATATATAACTGTATTACTTTTCCATCTATTGCATATGGAGGACCCACTTGTTATTAATCAAGCAGAGTCTATGTTTACTAATACAGCCAAGCACGGGTAGACATTCTGCCAAAGGTTAAGATATATTAATACAGGTCCAGTGCTTAGCCTTTCCTTTACCTCTTCAGTGTAGCTGTGTTCTCATAGGACTGCAGGATTAGGACATTTTAGTGTATTGTAGAAACAGTAATCTTTGTTATCAAGGTTACTTGTTTTGCCAGATATTTTTATTCATGCAGATGCAACAGAGAGGAAGAGAGAAAGAGAGAAAAGAAGAATAAGGGACAAAGGACATAAAATAAAAGCCACATGTTGATGTTATAAAATTCTAAATATATATGATTCTCTATGAATTATCCAAAAATAGCTTATTTTTTCAACTCTGTATCTTCAAGGAAACACAAATTATTTGTCAAGTATATCTGCAATTGAGCTTTTCAGCACCTTCTGGATGTGTATTAGCAATGGAAAACCAAAACAGCTTTCTAAAAGTTCATATTAGGCATCTGGAAGACTAGGATAGATTATTTCTTGACATCATCCTTCTAAATCCAGCTGCTAGGCTAATCAAGTTTTATTATTATTGCACAAGAGAGTAAGGAAACTCACGTCCAGAGTAATATCAGAAACCAGACCAAGATATGCATATATGCATTGCAGCTTTCCATAGGTCTGTTTTGCCCTCCCCACAGACATATTTTTAGCTCATATGAAAATAAAATATTGTTAGATTTCACATTATTGGGACTGATAAAGGACTGGCAGGGAAAGTAGATGTGTTCAAATGGGGTTGCAAGGCTGCTGCACAGTACTGTGAGAGTTTTTAGGATGCCACGATAACCCTAAGTACAAATTTTCAGGTCTTGAGTACCTGAGAAGGACACGTACATTTCGAAAAATGTCACACCTAACATAATGAGATATTTTGAAAATCTGCACATAAAATAATGCCGTATGATAGGAAGAGTTCTGTACTTCTGACAATCTGGCAGTGTGTGTAATTGTACTTAGTCTTTTAATAATATGACTGATATAGCCAGATATGATCAACAACAACACCATAACACAATAAAACAATTAAACTTTAATTAAAAATCTCAAGAAGTGATGTGAGACACCTGTTCAGTTCATTGCTTTGTGAATTGCCCCAGAGATGCCAAAAGATGCCAAACTTTTGAAAGATATTTCCCAACAAGAGCATCTGTATGCTGGCAGGAACTGCAGGCCTTTGTGCTCCCTCCTTTGGATGGGTTTCTCCACATCTGTCAGTTGTCAGACTGCTACTGATAGTGTCTGGGCTGGACACGCTTTTACTTAGGGTTGCTCAGCCTGTCACCTGTATTTTTGATATTGAATCCCATCAAAAGTTAATTTGGGACAAAATTTTTGATTACAGGACTTTGGCAGAATTAAGAAAGCTGTATTTTGTTGTAATACTCATCTTGGCTTTCTTCCTGGATTCCCATCATTATTTTGAATCTTTTATCTGTTTAAATAAAGGCTCCCATTGTCTGCCGAGGAATGGAAATTGTATTCCTTTAACATGACTCCTGGGAACCTTGCCTGCATATTCCTTTAGATCTTTCTGGGAGCACCACAGAAATTACTCCAGTATTTTCTGTCAGTGACAGGGGTCAGGTGGTATCAGCAGAAAATAGCAGAAATATCCTTCCCTGTGTGGGCCATGGCAAGAAGGCAATGGCACAGGAACCATTTGGGAGGATGAGGGACTTGTGCTTCAAGTACAATTGACAAATTATGTATCTGCATGGTTTATTCCCAAATTCTGTCTTATGAAAGCCTAGATCAAACTATGACTGCTACAGAAAGCTGGCTTAGGACAAGCTGAGGTACAAACTGGAGCCTGGGCACAGCTTCTGACCTGGCAGGCAAACACCAGCATGGATCTCTCAAGCTGCCCAAAGTTTATTTTCAGCAATTGCTTTCTATTATTGTTGCTGCTGTTGTATTGTTTTGGTGAGATGCAACATATTCCCTTTGCCAACAAAGCTGGTGCTGTTGTTGTAGTACTGATTTATGGAAAATAAACGTACAGAAGTACACAGTAACACATTATTGTCCTGGAAACTGGCCTGATGAAATTGTACCCAGTCTATCAGAAGTCCTTGGCAATAGCCCCCTTCTTGCTCTGAAGTCATTAAACCATTTCAAACATGTCAAAGTAGAGAAGTCTCTTGCAAAATGTAGGAAAACTGCTCATGCTGCTATTTGCTTATCTTCAGTACCTTCTGATTTTTTGCATTAGGCATCTGCTTTGACTAAGCAAAGTAACATAATACAACCTAAGGCATCTGTTCACAGCTCTAGGTTTTAATTAATGCCATTGCTTTTTGGGCTGTCAATTTGTTATTGCTATTAATTTTATAAGCAATTAGGTATTGCTGGCTCTGTCTGCTGAATAGAGAGGATAGAAGTGCAAGAAATAGGTGCAGGACCAGCTTCCTACATTTGGTTAAGAAGAAACTTGGTTTATATATCTCTAGTAAAAATTACCATATCTAAGGTTAGAAATTAAGACAGCTGTAGTATTTTCTCATACTAAGAAATTTATGACACAGTAGCAGCAGCAATATATGTAAGGTTAGCAAATTAGCACAGATATTTAGTGTTGTAAACTAGTAAACATGTCTGTGAATTTGGATGAAATCATGGGCCTAATTCAGTGCCTTTTATGCAAAGATACCTCCTAATGTAGTCACTGTATAAACAGCATGGGATTAAGCCAATGTAAGTAGTTAGCGATTCCTTGACATATTTTTTTCTGTAGAGGTGTATTTCTTAACACACACACTTGAAAAAAACTCCAGGATGTACAGACTGCAGTTTGCAAATGAACATTTTTTATTTCCTGACAACTGTTGGCTTGCTGCTGTGGTTTTCCCTTTATTCTTTTTGCTTGGTATTTGCGGTTTCTATAGCATTAACCTTTAGTTGAAAAAAATAAATGGTAACGGTAGCTAAAACTAAAAATTCTTTATAATAATGAACATTTTTGAAGCTTTGAGTAAGCAAAAGATGCACAGTAGCACTGCCAGTTCCAGACGAGCTTGCAAAGGATTGCACCACTAATTACAAATTGAAATCACTCAATGGCAAAAAAAAATATCCAGACATTATAGGCATAAACAATTTGTAAGTCTAGTTATTCATATTATGTACTCAGAAGATAATCCCAATGGTCTTGTATATTTTTCTTTCACAGTTTTGATATATGGTTTTGTGTCCTTAAAGGATCACCAGCTTGTTGAAAGGCCCAGCTATTTCATAATGTGTAATATCCATAAAACCATCTCAATTTACAACATCGTGTGGTAACCATTTCTGAATGACTGTAGCTCCTAATATAGGTGGATAACAAATAATCATCTCTTTTGCAGGAATTGAATTAGCCAGGGGAAATTCTCTGAGCTGCAGTCCATTTTGTGGAATGTTTTCTTTGCATGATGTGGAAGTAAACTTCTAAATATGCTTATCCTTTAATTACAGAAATAGAAAACAGTTCCTTTAACTCCTATTGAGTAAAAGTTATCCCAACAATGCAGAAGATTATTCTATATGCAAATCCAACACATTAAACACAGGTATATTTGCATCTGTGGCAAAAAGATGACATCACAATGTTCTTCTCCTAGTTTATCTGTTTACAGACTTATGCTGTAAATTAATTCCTAGCTTCATTCATGATCTTAGGCTATCTGTGAAAATCACTTAAAAAGTTCTAGTGAAATGTTGGCATGTTTGAATGGGCTTAGAAGATGCATACACAGCTTTAAAAGTCACAGTTTATGTTCTCTCCATTGAATTTGTCTTAGTGTGCATACTGATAACCTTCTGCTGCAGTACCAGTGTGCATAAAAACAGATCCAGATTTATCCTATAGGTTCCAGTCACTAAAATTAAGGAAAGAACAGCGATTGACTGTTAGTGCTGGGAGATAGGAGCTGCAGTCTAAAGCACCTAAATATTTCCTTGCCAGACCTGTCTATACCCAACTATTCCTCCCAGCCTTCTGTCAACCAGCACAAGCCAAAGGAGGCCATTTGTCTTTCATTTCCCTGCCTAGTGATTGAGAAAGCAAAGCCAAAACAAAGGCAGTAGTAGGTTATTGCTGGCTTATTCCACTTATGGTGGGAATAATTCATCTGTTAGCTGAGCAGAAAGTTTCTGCAAACTGTATAGCTCCATGTACATGAAACCTGACCTGTGGGCATAAAAGTCCTAAGTTCCCCAAGTCATCCTCCAGCACTAAAAAGTAAATAAGGGATTTGCTGTTCTCTCCAGCAGCATAATTTTTTTACAAGAGCACATGTCCTTTTGTGAAGCCAAAACCATGTGCATGTACTTGATTTTACAAACCAAATAAATAGCAAGGCAGATTCCTTTAAACAGTATCAAGAGCTTGCCGTTTTATCACTTGCATTTTATCAGTGTCAAATACTGCACTTACCTAACCAGACAGTCTTGATTCCTACGAAGATTCAGGAGTTAATTAACACAATGCAATCTGTGTCTTTGCACATTGCTTAGTTTCTGATATGATGCTGCATCCAGGATGTCAGGATCATGACAGAGAGACTTTTCAGAGTAGAACAGACATCCCTCCTGCCTGTGAAAGAAAACCTAAGAAAAAAATATTGAATCCTGAGTTTGTTTCACAATGAATAATTAATATTGTCGTGATCATCTCTACATTCTGTCTTACAACCCAAAGGTGAAAAAAAGCATTTGAGAAAGATGCAGCTCATTTTTTTTGTCAGTAGGCAAGAAAAAATGTTTAAAACCTTAAGAAATTACACTGTATGTGATTCAGATGAAGAAGGAATGTGTTTTCAAGGTGTGGTTAAACCAGAGCTCAAAAGACCTGATGATTCCATAGTTGAGACAGTATATTTAGTGAAAAAGTAAAGATGTTCTGGCTTTTCTCTTCTCTGGCAGAGACACACCATTAGCTGACAGAGAGAATCATAGGTTGATCAGTTCTCTTACATATGTAAAAGAATCTTCTATCTTTTCTCCAGTCTGGTTCTCATCTATCAAATAATCATTTTTATGTGTTGGCACTGGCACTGAGTCATGGACCTCCAGGCTATGTAATGAGGCCAAGAGGTCTATGGTATTCCAGCTTTTCTCCTTCTTAAAATAAATACATGAAATTGTAAACAAAAAAAATTTACTATCTTCTTGTCTTCTTTACTTGGTTTCATGAACATATAGGACATGCAACCTGGGACTTTCAGGTAAGTTTTTAAGCTACTGCCTTGAAGTTTTCAGATGTGACTCAGTTATAGGTATATTCCCTTGATTACACCTTTCCTAATTGTTATGAATACTTTTAAATACCTTTATACTAGACACAAACTGCTCTTTAATACCTGTTAAAACCAGTCTGCAACTAAAACTGTAAAAAGAATAATCACAGTTTCCACAGCATTCATAGTACTCACCAGTCATGCAAAGACAATAAAATATCCAAATAATTTTTTGATAATTGGCATGGATCAAACATTTATTTATCTAAGAACAGGATAGGCTTTCAGCCCTTAATTTTAAAACTATTCACCTCAAAGCAATGAAAAATACTTTTCTTGGAACAAAAATTCTATTTGCTTTCAGATAATTATTTAGAGTCTAAGCCTTAAAACCATGTCAGATTTCTCTTATCTAAGAAAGGTCCCTTACATTTTTATTCATACACCATGCATTAACTCATAACCACTAAGTAAACAATATTTTTCCCTTCCCTTTTTGACTCAAGATTTTCTGGGCAATGTTGCCTTTCCCTTTTTATTTCCACGTGCATTTCCATGGCACGCTTAATATCCAACAAAATTTCTGACAATACTATTTTTTAGGGCTGTCTACTTTACTCTTTAAAAACAAGTAGGGACCTGTAAGGACCTGTTCTGGAAAATCAGCTCTCTGATAACTTCCAGGTTATCACAATTCCTATGCCATGGTCATGGTGTGACCATGCCTGCTGAGCTGAGCTGCCAGCACTCCTGGGAGGCAGGGAGGACCCCTGAAACCATGTCGTTATTATTAGGATTGAAGGAAAAAATACCAGGACCTGGTCTGGCAAAACTTCCTGAAAGACATGATGGTTTGATTTGAAAGCATTTTACTGAGAGTTAAAATTTGATAGCATTTAAAATTGCATACAATGTATCAGTATTTTATAGGTATGTTAACATTTTTATGTGTGCAAACATTTATGCTGAGAGAGGAAAGCAGAGGATAACTATAATAATGTAAGGCAGAACACACACCAGCCTGTGCTTGGCTTTGCACCTATGAATTTTGCAGGGATGTCACATAAAAGGAAAACAAGGTTTTCTAGATCAGTTCTCACTATAACAAAAAAAAAACAGGAAAAAAGATCCATCAAAAATATTCAGGTACAAATCATGCTAGATGAGAAAAAGAAAGCTTCATATACTTTATAATATCAGTGTCAAATATTTATCTTAGATATCTAGTGCAAAGACATTGCAATTTACATCAATATAAATAACAAAGACTACACAAAAATACCTAAAGGGCAAAACTTGTCTTCCTCAAAATAATTCCTTAAATATATGTTTATTGCTGTCTAGAATTAAAAGAAAATACACAGGTAGCAAGGGGAAAAAAAATATTACATTTCCTGTGGAAAAGGATGTGTAGTACAGTGTGAAAGTCTTGTTGGCTCCTATTGCCTGAAACAATCAGGTCAGTTTTTAACTCATCTCTGTGTTGGGATGATACAGCATTTACCTATACCAGGAGCACTCCTGCCCCACTGTTTCCAAAACCAGCTATCTCAAAAAGACATTTCTGGTTTAAACCATTTTCCTTCTCCAGCGGTTTCCCCAAGGCTAAGGAGATAATAGAATCAGCCTATGTGTCATGATGGGTTTTCAATTTGCACAGGGGTACAGGCAGGTAACAGGCAGCCTACCAGCAGGGCTGTACAGCAAATCCTGTCCAAAGAGAAAGCCTGAAAACATGTGCTTAAACAGGAAAATGCAAACCAACGTGTCAGCAGAATATGCCCAACATTTCGAGGGCACCCAGAGCAGCAAAGAGCAGCAGCCCCAACTCCTGGGCTGCACATGGAGCAGGACAGGGCGGGCACCACCACTGTCCTCCCTGGCCACGGCGTGTGCTTGTCTGTAAATGCACCTTCATGCTCAGGCAGCACCCAGGCTGTACTTTGGAGATTTTGCTTCAAGAACTGTGACACATGGAAGATTCCCCAGCTGAAATGTGTCTATGTATTCTGCTTATGCTGTAGGCATCTGTGGGTGAAATTTTAAATTTGGGTTAAAATGTGTAAGTTTTGCTAAGCCAAAAAAATGTGTCTGAATAGCAATTACATGCAGATAATTTTAGAAATATTAGATATATTTTCAATATATCTATATATAATATATATGCATATTTTAAAATATTTTGCATTTCTTTTAATTTTAAGCCTCAAGCCTGGAAGGTTTCTACCTTTTAAAGTGCTTTCTTTCATTCTTCTATGTAATGGTCATCATTAGTGTATTCCCATTTTAAAAGTGAATGCTTCAGTAATAATTTCCTTATAATTTCTCATTGTAAGGTTAAATTAAGACTTTAAAACATTAAATTCAGTGCTTTTTTCTTTCTAAACACCAAAAATTGAACTATAACTGTAGATTGAATGTGAAGAATTGATTAGCTCATCACATAAAATTAAATACAATCCAGTAGCTAATTTTTTTAACAATGTTATCCTTTTAAATAGAAATAATGTTTTTATTTTTGAAGAAGAAAATTGATACTATTTTTACTTAAATAATTATCACTGTAGCTACAAATTATTAAATAAAGCTTTCATTTTGCTTTGTCTGGAACATACTTTTATAGGAATATACTACGAATCTTTATGCAAATACTAAACCTCTGCAACTGATACCTGATTTAATGCTTAGAAGCACAAATGACGGGAAGCACTAAGATCCAGGTAACTCAAGCTGTCCCCTGAAAGACACCATTTGTCCTTCCAAGGGCCCTCTGCTGGGTAGCTCTTGGGTCCTTCCCATTCAGCCTGGAAATGGGAATAGAAGTTCTTTCTCCTTTGCTTGGACATTCAGTGATGAACAAAAAGCCCTTAAAATAAACTTTACCAATTATTTCTCAACAAAGAGGTTAGGGCTCAGTTAAACCAGAAGTTGTGTACCAAAATTCCCCAACAGGATAAGGTTAAAAAAAAAAAAGAGAAAAGAGTTAGTGGATCCTTCAAAATAGTGCTTGTTATTACAAAGAAGTGAATGCTCAGGCTCATTTTAGGGACTTGGCACTGAGGATCTGCCCCCTAGTACTGATGCTACTGGGAATAATCCCAGCATGAAGCTGTGAAGTGTTAAATATTACAGTTCATTAAATAAATTAACTTTTACCTTCAGTAACTTTTTAGTTTTTCTCTTTTAAATCATTTTATGTGAGCCTTTCATATGATCCATAACACTTTTTATTCTTTTTTGCCTCAGTTTTTGGAAAGCATTCATCTCCTTCCTTTTGCCTTCATATTGTGTTATTTCTGACCTCTTGCTCATCTTTTATTACTCTCCAGTTCCTAGCTCTATTATTCAAGCTGATATTGCAGCTGTGATTTCTATTTTTTTCTTTGCCCTTTTTGGCTTTGCCAGGCATTTCATTAGTGGACTCATGGGGAGCATTTATACTGTCTCTCTGCCATGATAGAGTTCAGTGGGATTTACTAAAACTGATTCTTTGGATATATCTGCTTCCAGTTACGATTAGAAACTCCTTTCCACTGAAGCATATCGAGGAGATCAAATTCAGACCTTGTGAAACATGTACGAGCACAGGGAGGCACAGAGGCCATCAGCCAAAGTGCAGCTCCTTACACCACATCTTGACTTGGACCATGGCACATCAGTGAAAATTTTCCTCAATTAACTGCATTTTAAGTCCAAACAGAGTTTCTGAAAGTCATTCTGCAGGAGAAAGCTCACATGCGTACAGAATAACTTGTGAGATAGACCTCAGATATTGCAAACTAGTAGTGGAGTGCCACAATTGGTTCAAATAACTCACAGATGGGATTTTATTTAGGGCTTTTCAGGTCAATGTGTTTATTTTTCCAAAGGAAAGCTAAACATAGAGACTTTTCTTTGTTGTAGAAAGACGTGCTAACTAAAATATTGGTACATTCATCCCTTTTGTTGCCTTGTGCCACATAGGTTCCTGGTTCAGTTTTCCTCTCCTGCAGCTCTGCTGCTCCCATGTACCTTCATAACTTTCCTCCTGCCCTTTTTTTCCTTCTCCCCCAGCCCCTTTGTTGCCTTTTAAGCTTACTGAAAATAATGAACTCTCCTGACCTTCAACCTTTCTAATGTCTCTGCTTATTTCTGTGAGTTAGTTTTGGCTGTTAGGTTATGTTATAACGTTCCAGCAGAGATATTCTTTTTGTGATGACAGTAAATAAGATACACACAGACTTTTCTGTTTATTTTTTCAGCTGTTCATTTATAGTAAATTTTAATAAAAACTGTGAAACAATTTTGTTCTGTGGGGGAGGCTTGACACAAAAGTAGAACAATAATGTGCCAAAAATGCATTGTTATGATCTTTCAGATGGGTACTGTCACTAGGAGGGGTCTGCACTTCAGTCAGTATGAACATGATAAAGTAGGAACAGTACAGCTGCAAACTCCCTTTGGATAATGCTACAAAACATATGGAAAACGTTTCCTGACTTATGAAAAATAATACTGGGCAGAATATAGCAAAGGCACTGGGTCAAAAGAGTGCATAAAGAGTCAGTGCAAACCTTAAGTGCAATCTTGTAGTCATAAATTCCCTTCTAATGAAATGTATATGAAATTCTTACAGCCCCTCCGTGTTTGAAAAATCTATAGTGTTAATAAAGTGACATAGTTAGAAATCTATACAGGACCTTATTTATTCATTATTTATTTTAAGAGATGGCCCTGAATCTAAACATTTCCTTTGGGAAAGTTTGGTTTGTGATTTAGGTTCAAAACCATACTTTTCTGGCTGGGACCCATTCCTGATTCTGCTTGGTTTACACGCCAATGTGCTACCTTGTTTAATTCATCTTGCACAAAGCTGGACATTGAGCTGGCAGCCCTACAAGCTGGGCCACCAGCCAGGCCCCTTCTTCCTGTGGACCAGGGGCTGGAGCCATTGCATCCCTGTCTGGAGCCGTCTGAACACCCAGGAGAGGTCCTTGCCTTCCCCACCTGCACAAGGGAGGTGCTGGGAAGGACTGAGGGTGGGGTGTGCTGCACTGTGCTCTCTCTTCCTCAGCTCTGATGGGGGGAAACCTTCCTTTGCCTCAGGCTTGGATGAGGTTTAGTAAAATGTTGGCTCCCCCCACTGCAGCTGCCACTGGCTCTATCCTACAGAGGTGTCTGGGCTTTCCACCCTCTCCAAAGGGGTCAAGTGGAACCAAAACAGAGGAACACCTTGCTGATATGGAGGAGCATACAAGTGACTGGACTGGCATGGCTCCTGGACAAAAAGTTAAAATAGCAGTCACTGGAACAACAGTCACTGGGAGGAATTAAGCAGCAGGAGCCCAACCACATGCTTGGTAAGCCAAACTAATTCAGCAAATCTCCTGGGTGGCTGCACAGTCCCCACCTGTGTGACTGCCAACAGGATCCACCCCCTCAACACTCACCAGCAAAATGGGGAGCAAACAGGCCTGTGAGAGGCATGGCAGGAAAAGCTTCTGAAGTAAAAAGAACCCATTTCAGGCTGCAGAAAGACTAGCCTTTTTTAATGATTCTGATTGAGTATCTCTTACTTGGGGTAAGTGCCACAAGGCGTGGGATATAAGTGCTTCTCTATACTCTAAATCGACTCTTGTCATTTTTCTGTGGTTTTTACTTGTTTTATAATTGCTCACTTGATCCTACAAAAAATAAACTAGCACAATCAATGAAATAGGTAGACCATGGGAGCAATGAATATCCACATGATTAAGGGTTTTCAAGCTTAGCTCCTAAATAACCATAACTGCCACTCTACTATCTACAGAGTTAGAGAAAAGAGAAAGGTGAAGAGAGTTTTTGTGACTGGGAATTTATGATAAGAAGCTTGTCTTCACACAGGAGCAACTACACTCATCCTTTCAGGCAGCAATAATTAAATTCCAATAACCTAATTAAAACAACAAAATGCTGTTGGGTAAAGAGAAATTAAGAATACTCTTCATACTAAATGTCCACAGAATGAAGATTCACCAAAAAGGTCAACTTTTGCCAAAGAGCATGGATCTTTGGGACAAATGCCGGAGTAGAAAGACTCCAAACAGACAACTGAAACTTCCAATATTAGACTTCTGTTCTGGATTATCCTCTGTGAACAACAGAGATACTAGGATGAATAAATTATTGAGGCTAAATGTTTGTTTTATACACATGACAAGATGCTGCCAGGGTTCTGATATGCAGTTGTTTAGGTAAGAGATGATGAGAGATAGTGCACTATATAGATGATGTGCTTCTTAAAAATAGTGCTAAGGAGCCATTTGAAATTGCCTACACCTACCTCTTCTTACTGATGGCCACATTCTTCCTAGTCTTATTTCAATTTATCAAATTTATTGTAACTGGCCTGTGGAAGTGTGGAGAAGAGGTATAGCAAAGGAAGAAGGGGAGATTGGATATTACCCTCTCAGTCAATTTTTTCAGTGTGATGAGTAACAAAAGGAAAAGTGCATTTTCCCTTAAAGAAAAAAAAATATTTTGCTCTTCTCATAATTCACTGTTAAAAATATTGACTCTTTACAGCTTTATGAACATTATTAATTAAGAATAATTTTTGCTGAAACTGGAAAAATCCAACATTTTAAGTTTTAAGATAAATTATCAGCAAAATTAACCAAAGCTCCAGGAAGTCTTGAAGCACAATGACAATGAAGTGAGGTAATTTGCCTGAAAAAGGGTGAGAAACACCACTTTCTTTGCTTATTTAGTGGCCTTTTAATCTGATGGGTTGCCTTGTCTAAAAAGACAAGGGAATTGGGTGAGTTTCATGTTAATTTCTTATTTCACATGCTCTGATGCAAAAGCATCTACATATCTGCACTAACTGTGGGGATAGCTTAGCCAGCATAGCTCTGGGACAGAAAGTGTCAGGGCTGCTCACCTTCCTCCAGAGAGGGCACATCTCCACAGCAATTGAAGGACAAATTATTTAAATGGTTCACAAGCCCATGGCAGGAAAAGAAAGAAAAAAAACTCTCAGAGAGTGAGACACTAAATGAAAATTTTTTGAACAAATTTAGTCAACATGCCAAGGACAGGCTCAGAATAGTTTCTTATTGCTAAAACAGACATGGAGACAAAAAGAGTAAGTTCATTAATATTTTCACTAACATTTCACAGAACCATAGAATGGCTTGTGTTTGAAGGGACATCAAGGGACCTAGCTTATTCCAGTCCATCACCATAGGCAGGGACACCTGCCAGCAACTCAAGTTCAAAGTCCCATCCAGCTTGACCTTGAACACTTCCAGGGATGGAGTACTCACAGCTTCTCTGGGCAACCTGTTCCAGTGTCTCACTACCCTCACTGGGAAGAACTTCTTCCTAACATCTGATTTAAATCTGTTATATTTTAGGTTAAAATTCTTGCCCCATGTCCTATCACTAGCTTCCCTTGTAAAAAGTCATTGTCTATTTTATAAGAGCCCTTTAAGTACTAAGTACTTGCAGAGAGAAATGCAGCAGAGGAACACATCAGAAAATCACATCACTTTTGCATGTGGCTGTGGCTGTGTGAATGCACCCTGTGACACGCTAAGGGCTCTCGACCATCATGAAATGAAAGTGTCTCTCCAGCAGCAGCTGGTGAAGGACTGAAGCAGTATGTGTGCATGAATATGGTCACTCTTATCCACTGAGCAGCTGTTTGCCTGTTTTCAACACTGATGTGGCACATGCTGGATATAATGACAGCCTGCTCGGTGATACCTGTGCTCCACAATATTTGGAAAAGGACCAGCTGCTCACTCCAGCATCCAAGTCCTTTAGAGTCAGCTCATTTCTGTTAAGGATCTGACCCTTACTGCAAGTTACTTGATCTAATTGGCATGCAGGTGCAAGAAGGCCACAATAGCAATTGCTTAGTCATTACTGGGAAATTTTAAGAATCCTAGAAAATTTTCCAGAAGAAACCAGGTATGTTAAGATACTAGTAGGAAGAAGAAATTGCCTTTGTTTCAGCAAGGAAACAAGCGGAGAAGATAATCTTTATCACTTAAGGGTGGTTTTATGAACATCTTATGCTCATAAACCAGGATGCTGAAACTCTGTGACACATTGCTATGAGAAATAACTCAGGCATTGTGTCTCAATTTCAAGTCTGAGAGCTCCATATCACACAGGAGGATCAGGCCTTAGGCCTGTCAAAATAAAAGATAAGGAAGTAAAGATCAGGAAGTAAAGAGAGGGTGCATATTCAAGAGGGGGATACTCTCTTTGCCATCTCTACTGGACCACACTAAAATCTAAACATAACTGAAAAGCCCATGTAGGAACAACATCACTTCCCTAACTTTTCTATAAATTCTATTTCCAGACTTCCAAAAAACTGGATGATATGGAGCAGTAGGCATGCTGCTATGTTGGCATGTTCTCTGTAAGACCTGTTGACCTGGAGTAAAGGCAAGAGACAATAATTGGGAAGCTGATTTAATTAGATTCCATGAGACCAGAGTAAGCATAACCCTAAGAAGGAAATTTCAGCAGCAGAGGTACAGGCAAAGTGATGTCCTTATGTCTCTGAGGGGCAAAAGTACTCCCTCTTGTGCAAGGACTCAGGCCTCTAACACCTTAACTCACTTTCTTTTACCCCAGAGTGATTTCCAGTCCTTTACTTCTCCAGATGGTGGTTTCATGGTTAACATGGAATTTATTAATTAGCTCCTTGCAGTCTGTAATTCAGTTAAGGAAACAGAGAAAACCAGAGGCAGCAGCTGTTAGAAGTCAAGTTTCTCTTTCTTAATATGATAAGAGCAGACTGGCTCTTACCGGGGCAGTAGCATGGTCTCCTACAGTTACAGAGTGCTCGGGGAGCACCAGAGTTCAAAAGCATTCTGCAAGTGTTAGGGTGAGGATATTTGAGTCCTTGTCTCCAGTCCTTATCCTTTTACAGGACCAAGGATTTCAAATGTAAGCTTCAAATAGCAATTAAAAATAGCAACTAAAAGCATTCTTTAGGTATTTCATGTTGTCCTTGTTCTTTGTCTATTATACACCTGCCATGGAAAATTTTGGGTATGAAAAGTGCAGCAAGTTTTGACAAATGATTTAATGTTTAATTAGAGGTATGTATGGTTTACATGCAATACAAGATGGAAGTCAACAGATTGCTCATGGGACATCCTCAGACTGCCTCAGATATCCTCAGCTCTTTGTCTTGTGAGTTCATATCTGAGAGTTCTCAGAGTAAAGATCCCAGAACAATAGTTGCATTTCAAATATAGATGTGTATTCCTCTTTCACATCTGTCCTTGTGCTCAATCATGACGTATTCCTCTTCTAGTAAAAAAAAAAGGCTTATGACAAAAATCACCTTTAAAATTGTACAGTAGATGGATGTATTTTCATTTTCACAGAAAAATGTCATTATGAATCATATATAAGTTATAGCTTAATCTGCAGATCAGAGTCCAACCCCGCTGTTTTTGTACATGTAGAAATTATATATATCTATATAAACACATACATTATATATATATTTTTATAACTATAAAATTATTATTTTGCTGTCTGTATACTCTTCAAAAAGCAATGTGGGGAGGGATGCCAGTCTCTTAGTGCTTCTGTATTATGATCTACTGACCCTGAAAATAGGGTCAGAAGGAGGTCTCACTGCTAACTGGAAAACTAATCAATATAATTCTACCAAAGGGCTAGTATACACCAAGTAATATAGTCCCTCCCCCCTCTGCAAAAGTCTGTGACTCATTGTTTTGATGCTCCCGGAAAATAAAAAAAATATCAAGCAAAACCAAAGTTTTATGAATTGTGAGTTCGGGGATATCACCAAGTCATATGGTGATTCTCAAATTTTAGTTCTGAGCAGTTTTATTGGTAATGTCTCAGGGTTTGGGCTCCATTCATTACTAAGAAATGTTGAATTATGCCTCCTTTCCTTCTACACTTAAAAAGTAAAGAAAAAGAACAGCTGATGATGAAAATATTATTTTCTTCCTCTGTCCCTTCCCTCTCCCCTGCTGCCCCCCAGTATTGCAGTTACACAGTGAGAAAAATAAGCTGATCTTAGGCTATGTTAAAAGTCATATTCACAGTGATGCCCTGTGCAGCCTGCAGGGATGCCACCATACAGCAGGGCTGCATTTGATTCTGATCAGGTACTTTTACTGAGAAAGAGAGCAAGACAAAGGGTAAAAGGTCACTGGTGACTAATTTTCTGAAAACCAGCAGCTTGTGTAAGTAATAGAACATTTATTGTATTTCTCTGTCATCCCAGCAATGAGCTAGAAAATCCATAAGAATTCCCAGCACTAGCTTTTATTAAAGTATAGCCCTGGATTAGTTTAATGTCCAATTTAAAGTCACTGCCCGCACCCACTTTACTTACTTTTCTTAAAGAGAGCTATTTTCCCCCAATAATCTCCCAATGTAAGTTGCCAAGAATATATTTTCCTTTAATAAGAAGTAAGGTTTCATTTATTTTGTGTATGTATGTGTGTATGTGTATGTTGAGAAAAGAACTCTGGAGTGCAACATCCTTCCTATGTTATTTTCCCCACACTGAAATATTAAAGCATAATAAGAACAGGGCAAATACTGCAAAATCCAAGCACAGACTTCCAAAAAGCAACAGCACAGGAGATATAAACTCCTTTTACAATGTTTGCACCCTTTCCTTTTGCTTTGTGCAAACATTAATATGGTTTCAAAATATTATTTTTCTGAAAGGATGTTCACAAAACTCGCCTCTGCTGCAGATGAGACAGAAATTGTTAACCTGAGCTCCTCAGGTCCATACCCAAGCTACAGGTCTAAGACTAATCAGCTTGAAAATAAATGAAAAATTCCCCTTTCCTGAATCTGGAAAGTGCTTGTGATCACTGCACTCTTTGTAATGATTTGACTGGAGAGCCTGAGTGGCTTGGTAGAATTGGAGATGGCAGTCAGTGTTTTCAGTTCATATACTTGAGAGCTATAAACACTGTTATTGGACCTCCAGTGAGATTCCTGATATGTTAGCCTTACAAAATGTAATTACCCTCCAGACTACAACAAAGAAATATAGATGCTGTTCTGTGCCACCTGAATGCTCATCTTAGAGGGTTTTATTCAGCAAATTGTCTTCTGATGGCACAGATTTCACTACATCCATGTCTAGATGACCTTCCTGAAGCATCATCTCCTGAATCATACGTACCCTCCAGAGTGTGCTCTTCATGGTATCCAGGTGAGCTGCACCTGAGCAGGGGCTGCTTTTTCAGTGCTGGCCACTCAAACCCTTTGAAAACAAGCCCATAGCCCTCTTGTGCCTCTAACAATGACTGCTCTGTGAGCGATTCTCAGCTGCTTGGTGAGAGCTGCTGCACTGGGGAAAGCTTCTCCCATATCAAACCCACTGTGAGTCTGAAAATGCCTCTCCTCTCAGTGGCAAGACTGCCAGTTCTGGTTGGCTCATGTGCTCAGGAACATGAGCCTACCTGAGTATTCCTGGCTCTCCAGGCTGTGCTCCTCTTTTAGGCATAGGCAGCTTTCTTCATCCATCGTCAAGCTCTGTGTTTGGTCTTCTCTGCTATGTAGAGGCCAGTCCACAGATTTCCTGTACCTGGTTATGCTTCCCACTCCTGTCTGAGCTTCCAGAGATCATGGGGCATATTCTACTGGGGGAATAAAAATGTCAAATATGAGAAAGTTTTATTCAGATAATTTAAATTCCTGGTCTAAATTCCCTGGCATGACTAGACCATAATTCATGTTTATGACATCACAGCCAGTTATCACAGCAGGAAAAGACAAGTGTTTAATATGAAAGTTTTACCATATGGACAAAGTAAATTGGATAGTATTAACATTTTACATTTATTAGCTTTAACTAATATACAATTTGAAATATATCAGAAGCATTATATTCTAGGTTCACAGGTACTGAATTCAATACTTTTTTTTTTAGGCAACAAGCCTCTGATATTGTGCTTCTACACTAGCCAGTTACTTGCTGGATGTATGATTGCACATACTTTAAATCAACATAATAAATACTTTTAAAAATAAAATTCACAGCTCTTTAAATCCTACTTTCTGCCATTTGTTTATTTATGGGGAAAAATGTGGTTGAGTCTTGTAGATAATGCTAGAAAAAGCACAAGAGATATAAGGTAAAGATAGGCATACAACTGTTTCTGTATAGTCAACATGATGCTGACAATACTGCTGTACCCTAGAGTGGTTTTCAACTAAGCAAAAGATGCAGGAACAGCAGAAATTTGTAAATTAAGGTAAATTATCAATTTTCAGAAATGCCACTGCATTGAAACCAGTTTGGTTTTTACCAGAGGAAATCCCACCAGAGAACACACAATAAAAGAGATAATCAATTTCTCTAGCACCAGCAGAATCCAATTGTTTGTTTGGGACATGACTTAGAGAAACTAAACCTTCAAAGGCGATAATTTCAGAAAGCAAGAAAATTTTGTTCCTGCCTATGTCTGACACTATATACACATGACAAAATACAATTGCTTTGCACTTAATTTTGATCATGGAAACTTCCAGTTCAAGAGGCAATGCAGTAGTTATTTTCTGTCCTATCTGCTTCAAATCTCTGCAGTTCAGAGAGCAGCCAAGGTGGAGAATGTGTCCAGGTGCTAAATGGAAGTAAAATTTACAGCGGCTGGAACCCCAGGAGACATTACCAGCTGGTTACAATTACCGGGGTTCAAAACCTGAGTTAAAAGAAATAAGATGGTAGATGGAACTGCACAGGAGGCAACAATAAACTAATATGGTTTTGAAAGGAGACAGAAAACTAAGTAGAAATGGGAGTATTCAAGTGCTGGATATAATCTGGGGCATATTAAGTGGAAGAAATAAATCAAGCAATAGCTCTGAGCACATGGTATAGAGCTGGGTTTTCCTTTAAAATTTGTGAAATGATAGCAATTTTTTGACAGAGTTTTTAAGAATCAGCTGGACACATATTGGAGATGAAGAGGTAAATCTGCAAACCCACACCACTGAAAATCTGGAAAGCCTGACAACTGCAGAAGGGCTGAGTTTAAGCAACTTCAGACTGACACAATGCATCTAGAGATTACTAAGGCATTAGGTATGACAGTTCCAGTTAAATGTTAACTAGAAGCAAACAGTAATTTTTCATGGACAATGCATCAGTGAAAAATTACAAACAATGTTAAAAATTAAAAATAGATCTGCAAAAATAATGTTTTATATATGTTCAAGTTTAAACAGTGTGTGTAGTACCAATTGAGTTTATATTAAATCAGAGGAAAAAAGAGAAAAACACAATTAAAGCAAGAAGGGAAAACACTCCTTAGTACATTATAGCACTGTGATGGACAATGGCTTTAGTCAGAGTCTGTACTTAATTTTTATGCTTCCAGCCAAGGAAAGCAACTTGTGAGATCTTAAACAATAAAACTGAAATCCTAAGCCTACTAAACTACTAACACAGCAAAACAGTGATGTCATGGGATAGTGAAGACTAGACAAAAAGGTGCATTTTGTAAGGTAAAAATTTTATATTTGAAAGTGTTGAAACCTTGTTTTAATAATGTAAAGAGAGTTCTTTATTAATTTTTTTGATCAAAGCATTTAGATAAAAGAGCTAATAACCCAAGAGCTGGGGCATGCGTATGACTTTTGGGAAGATATTAACACAAATTTCTTTCTAGTGGTGAAGAACAGTGGATAAATAATTCTTTGACTAGAAAAAGATGGACTGATCATATAATCTAGTGATTTGGGCACTTATCTGGAATGGGACAAAGAAAACTTGATCCCATATCTCATACAACCCATTTATCTCCAAGGAGATCTCTAGCCACTAAATTATTGATTTTACTGAATTAACCTGCACATATTGAATTAACCTTACACATATATTCATTTGCTGTCTTAAGCCCCTGCCATCATACCTACCAACAGGATATTTTTAAAAGTTTCTATCTTTGTTCTGAGGAAAAAAATAGCCAATTTGGTCCAAAATACTATAAAAACTTCTAAATGAAAGTAGAAATCACAGGAATAGCCAGGAGTTATTATACATGGATTTTTTTCTCAGGTTTTTATAGAAGCAAGAGGTCACCAAGAAGATCATGAGGCCCCTTATGGCTGATGACAAGACTAATTTGTTGACAGAAGATTTAGCATTACTTAAGAATTATATGAATTCTTTTTATCAAAGGGGAAAATGGCTGATAGATACCAGAAACAGATTTATTTCCCTAAGGAGGAAGAAGAAATACTAAAGGAAATCAATATCAGATCAGAACAGGTGATTGAGAAATTCGAATGTTCTAGTTGCAGGAAAAAAAGTTTTCTATGGCACATTTTTTTCCTTCAGAAAGGCTACAATTGTGGTATAAACATTTATCATTTATAAATGGAGAATTAAGACCAAAGAAAGTCAGAAAGTTTCAAACTAATTGGTTTACATCAGAAGCATTTCCAGATAAACGATTTTTCAAAATAGTTTGTTAAGACAAACTGGATGGGAGAGTACATTTTTCACTTTTTTATCCATTTCATCCTCCTTTAAAGAAAATAAACCAGGATGTGAAGGTGGGAGGTTTTCACAGTGAGGGAATTCTTGGCCTTGGCTTGTCATCTACCAAACACCAGACATTGTCAGCTAAGGAAGAAGCAGGAATAATTCTCACAGGGAAACAAGGTGGTACCAGAGGTATTCTTGTCCTCAGAGTTGATTTGTGGCGTTTTGCTGCATCTGGAAATCAAGCTCATATATTTTAAGCGTTCTCTTGCTTGAGTTCCTTCTTTCCAACAATCTCTTTCAAAGTAATCACAGGCTTTGTTTACATAGAGCAGGGAGGAGGCAGGTATTATTGCAGAAAACACAGGAGAAAAATAAGCTTTTAAACTTCTTCTGAAGCAGCCACCAAGGTTAAGTGTATTTGTCCTGCAAAAAAGCGGAGCATGATTGATTGTATCTGGTTACAGCAGGACAGGTCTGCCCAACACAAATCCAAGATTTCCAAAGCCACCACTGTTTAACGTGCCCCTTCTTATGAGAATTCAGTATAAGCTAACCTGATCACAAGCTTTGAGCACTCACATCCTACAATAATTCCTCAGGGCTCAATACTGCTTAAACCTTACAGAGAGCCACCAGGAACTGGCCTTTAAAAAGACCAGGTTTTGATGCGGTTTTTGACAAGCAAGCTGGCCTCACATTGTAGCCTAGGAAATACCCACAGACTTGAGTAAAGAGGCACTTGAGCACTTTGGCTGTCCCTGGGCTGCAGACAGTCCTTTTGTGATGGACTTGCTCCAGGTACCTGGGCTGAGGGATCAGCTGGAACATGGAGTGGCTCTTTTCCTCTCTGCATATTCACTTGTGTTTCCTCCCATGGAAAAAAGGGAGGGATAGTCATCTGAGCCTTGTCCAAGCAGGGAGATGGAGCCTGGTCAGGGGGCACATCTGGAATGAGATGGCCCTCTTAGGTCCCAGGGTACAGCCAGGCAGTGTCAAAGAGGAAACACCAAAGCACATTCATCAGACAAAGTGCAGCTTTGTTTCCTGACACATGCTGCTTTGTAGATTTATAACTTCACAAACAATACTAATAAAAACAGGAATTATTTCCACACTGAGCAGCTCCCCAGCACCAATAAGAAAATGGGAGTCAAGATTAGTTACTTAATACCAGCTGGTGTTTCTTCAGTCATTTGGGGAAAACTGAAGAAGAAATATGTAGGCTTCAAGTACAACAACAATAATCTATAGTCTCATTATAATGAGCTGTCAGAGAAAGATGGAGAGTATCAAGGTGAACTTTAAATGTTTCAAATAAATTTGGCTTTATTGAGCACTGAGCCCACCTTAAGATTAAGAAAATGAACAAAGGAGTAATAATTGTGGAATATTATAGAAATAGCAATTCACTGAGCGACTAATATATAGTCTATAAAGGGGCAATTTACCATTTTAAACTTTTGCAGGGGGACAGCAAAAGAGACGATGAAGATTTCAATAAAACTACAATGAGGTTGAAGATACTATTGACTTCCTCAAGTTCAGAAGGGTTTGAATGCAGAGAGAGGCACCAAGCCTGCTGAATCAGAGATACTTGACAGCCAAAAGCACAAGACTGCATATTTAAAAGCAGTTGCGCTTGCAGGCTGCAGTGAAAATTTTGTCAGGGCAGCCACTCTTCTAGCACAACACAAACCATCTTTCCAAGATGCAAAAATTATTCAAGGCAGCAGATGAGGCCCTGAAGCCCTGTAACCAGGCCTACCTGTCACACACACATAGATACATCTCTATCCATCTCAAGTATGTACTGCTACTTAAAAAGAAACATTTCTCTGACTCCAGCTGTTCCTACTAATTTGAGATTGCGTGTTTCTCTGCGCTTTTCATGCAGTAACTAAATGACAGTCACACATGCAAATCCTGGATAAAGGTTGTCTCACATCAACTTACTAATTAACAATCAGCATGGTAAGATTTTCCTTGGCTCATGATTCGTCTTTGATTCTAAATTGATTGAGACCCCATGAATAATTTGAGTCTTCATCTTTTTTGGTCTGTAAATGCTGTTGAAGATGGTTACAAGAAAATGACCAGAATTCACTATTTCTTGTCTACTTCAAACTCAGTAATGGTTAATATACAACTATTTGGGCTTTCCTTAAAATTGAGGGGAAAAAAGAAAAAATTAAACATCTGGGAAAATCCTGCCTGTGAAATAAAATATCAAACCTTCAGATGCTCACTAAGAGTATCTACTCCTTGCAGAGGATCCAAGGAAAACAGAAGAAGGATGCTTCCCCCCCTGTAATCCATGGGAAAACAAGAATAACCTGGCTCTTTGGTCATCATGAACATAGATGAACTTCCTGATTTGTCTTGGGAGGACTCCTTATCCCCTGTATATAAACATCAAAATGAGACAAGTTTGCCGAGATAGGAAAATGACTTAAATTGTGTGTTGCTTCGTTTGTTCATTTGCAATGCAGTTTGTAGCATGCAATAAAGTTGCTCCATCAAAATCCCATTTTATACTTTGATTCCTTCCTTCAAAATTCATGAGCAACATGAATGGCTAAGAGCCACCTCTGACAAGCAAGCCTTTCCTACAGTTTTAATGCTAGCATAAAAGTTAATATTGATGGAAACTGGCAGTGGAAATTTTTGAATCAATGTCGATATCAAATTTTCTAACCAGAAAGCCATTAATAGGATTATAATCTGCATTTCTGCTCACTGTCTAAACTGAATTTGCCTTGTGCTCTGCTGCAGCTCAACTTCAAGTTTCAAATTTGTAAAAATCCCTAAAGTACTGTTAGGCACCTGGGTGACGGTGCTTCATCAGAGTGGATCATGCCTCATTCTAGTAATCTCTTAGTCCTTTTTTGTTTTCCGAATGTACCAAAAATTTCAATGTTGTCATCATTCCTGTCACAGCTTTGTGCTACAGTCCCAACATGTCCTTGTGACACCTCCTTGCTTGGCTGTCACAGGTGGGTGCAGTAGCACACTAATAGATAACCAGCACAGATACAATAGAAACCTGAAACTGGACGTAAGGAGGGAGCTGTGAGAGAGACACCAGCAACAGGAGGTGATGCATGTCCATCCCTCCCATAGCTATGTGCCTGCAGCTGCATTCACCTGTTGGCATTATGATGTGTTCTAGCTCACACTTCTAACAGCCTGCATATATCTGTGGTGAATTATAAAAAGAAAAAAAGGTAAATGCTTAAGCATGAGGATAATCTTGCCACAACCATAAGTCATTTCTGGTTTTGATTCTGGAATATTTTGAATCTGACCTTCAGTCTGAGAGCAATACTTTGTTTCCTTCTACTGCTAAACCAAGTTGGCCCTGTACTTC
Organism: Anthoscopus minutus; assembly: GCA_013399455.1. Lineage (NCBI taxonomy): Eukaryota > Metazoa > Chordata > Aves > Passeriformes > Paridae > Anthoscopus > Anthoscopus minutus. Next base: position 100,270 of record VWYI01009437.1, read on the forward strand.
TGGGTCAAGGAACCAAAAGCATGGAGTGCAGATATTCCTGGTAACTCTTTCCAGCAGGACACTTTTAGAGGGTCCAGACAATGGAGAACATTTACCAAAGACTTGCAAAGGGCCTGCTTGAGGTTCACTGCACTGCCAGCTGCTGAGTCTGTGAAAGAATTGGCTCAGCAGGAATGGGATTTTGCCTCATGGAAGAGACATCTGAAAGACACTTGCATGCAAACACAGCTGTTCCTTTCAAGCAGCTCAAATCCAAAAGCTCCATCTTTCACCTTCAAGTGATACCTTGTCCATTTCTCCAAAATGATGAATGAGGCACACAAAATGAATGAGGCACCACAAAAGACACAGGATCACTGTTGTTGGTTAACTCTTTTTCATGATGCTCACTTCCTCAAGGTGCCCCTCAGCTGTTAGCATTGTGTACAGCTACATTTTGTGGTAGGAGAGCTTTCTAGCTTTCAATGTTCCATACATACCTTTGGGAAATAACAGCAAAGAAGGTATTTACCAGGTATGTGTCTCATAACACCTTTCAGAAAACGCACCACCGAATTCATGCCTTACTATGCTTTGTCATGTTCAGACTAAGGAGCTGAAGAGGCTCATTACAACAGAAAGATTTGCAGGCCTTTAGGGCAGCCATTCTTCCTCTGTCTCTCCCTTTCTGTATGATGACAGTCACACCTCTGTCCTGTTCTGTAAGACTTTTTGAGAGAAATAAATTAGGGGGGCAGGGGGAAAGAGGTATATTTTCATTTTAAGTGTCACACTATGAAATAAGTCCAGTGCAAGCAAGCAGGGGAAGGAGTTGGGTTTAATTCCCTTCCTTTCCCTCTTTGCTGTTGCCAACTGAAACAAAAGCAAGAGAAAGGGGAAGGTTAAATGTTAAGAAAGCGTTTGCACTCACCTAGTTTTGGAAAGCATACACTCCTTTCCACTTCAGCATCACTCCCTCCGGATAAACCCTCCTGACTCGGCATAAACAAGGTGCCCTATGGAAACGCAAGGCATGGCTCTGGTGCAGAGACTGCTACAGCCCTGTGTGAGGCACCAGGAGCCAAGTGCTGTGTGTGAAAGCTGGCTCCTGTGACATGAAGGCAAACACCTGCTATTCATATGCTTGACATGAAACACTGATTTCTCAACCTCTCTGCCACCCAAGAAACAGATGAGTCCAAAAACTCTTTCCTACATGGAAATAAAACAGTGGTGGAAATCAAGGGGTGCAAAGTGTTGTGTAAAGAATAAAGATCTGTCTTGCCCTTAACTCATTTTTTCAGAGATGAAGCACAGACTTCCTGCTCACCTCCTGCCTTACTAGCAGTATTTTTCCTGGCACAGAAAACTGTGAGGCACTGTGAAGAGCTTTTTTATTTAATCTTTCTTCAACTTAATGCTCTGTTTACTTTTTATTGGTAGTGGGATTTTTTTGTTATAGTGCTAGGGCCAGAAGAGCATGGCTGCTGAACATGCAATTCTCCCCATGCACTACGGGAGATCAGTAGCAGCACTCTCACTATCAGACCCTGGAGCTTAGTGAGAAGATATTCTTTACAGGGGCACTATACTCTATGCACCAGAAGAGCAGAGGGGAAACTGCCAGTCCCAAATTCTGTCATCATGTTGGTGAAGACAGGCAGCATGCAAATAGCAGGGTGACTAATTTTTCTGGACAACACAAACCATATGCACTACAACTCACTTTGTGTTTGTTCTTGGCACAGTCCACAGGCATCACACACTCTGCTCCTCAAGAGCTTGATGGGTGCAGTGTTTCCACTGCTTTGAATAATGCATATATTAGAGACAAGGAGAAAACTACAGCCAGTGGGAGCATAGAGAAGCTGGGATGGAGAGCCTCACCACCTTCTGGACATATGGATGTTACTAAGAAATTCTTTCATAACCCTAGGTATCTGCTGGATTAGGCTCAGTCCCTGAGTGAGGGGAAGATTTGGGATGTCCAAATCTGAAAGCAAGTGTTTATCCCCAATTGCAATGCATAAATTACTTTATGGGTACAAAACCCTCAAGGGTGCATCTCAGATTCCTATAATTTTTTTCATCGGCTTCCCAGATTTGCGATAGCTGGTGGATGTGTAAAATCCCAAGAACCTAGAAACTCCCTCATGAATACCAATGCGCAGATGCCGCAAAGCAAAAATTATCTCTGCTAATATAACCATTAACTCATACACAGAATTTCCCCCTGCAGATTTATCTTTTTCTTCTCCCTCAACTCCTGCTCCCCAGGCTCCCACATGTTTGTGGAGATTGCACCTACTTTTAATTAATTCAGGACAGTTTTGATAACTCTCCTCACATGAATGTGGAGGATGTGAAGTACCATGCCTTCTGAAAAGCTGAAGCATAACACCAGCTTCTTATTCCAAAGGCCCTGAAAGAGAAAAATAAAACCAAAATTTAAGTGGTTTGTGAGACTGATAGGAAGAAATTGTCTTGTCTAAATATTATTTCCTTCAGCAAAAATATTTGAAATCTAAATGAATATTTATGCAAAATTATACTTAGAATAAATTTTTTACAAATTATGAAAACTATTTGCCACTGCTTTGGTCAAGAAAGTGTAAGTGACAAAGCTGAACTCCTTCCATTGCAAATAGAAAGACCTGTTTTTTACTGGTCTCATTCTGGCTGATCAGGTTGAGAGAGATAAACACATCTTGATGAATTGGCAGCTATGAATTTGAAACACTTTCCTTGATTATTAAGAGAAAGAGGAACATGCCAAGAAATCTTGCTATTATAGCCCAACTATTTTGAAATGTACCCTGTTGGTGGGCCTGTCCCTGGGTAAGGAGGGCATTTCAAAAGGACCCTTGGTAGGTGCCTCTTCAGCCCTTCTCTCACATCACCATGTCTTCTCCCTATGCATCCACCCAGCCCTGCTCCCCAGCACAGGGGCAGCCCTGTGAACTCCAGGCCATGGGAGCCAGCTCCATCACAGAGGGACTCTCCTGATGATGTGTTTTCACAGCATGGAACCCATTTCACACTGCCCCTCTCCTTCAGGTTTCCATCCCCTTGGGCCTAAGTAACACTACTGTGGCACTGACTTCAATAAGTAACTTTTTATTGTGTCTAATCATGTGCAAATGTGTTAAAATTGGTAGTTTTTAGCAAACAGTTATGGAACATATTACCGTAAGGCATTTGTTCATGGCGTGACAATGATTGGCTCCATGCCACTTAAATGTTTTATTTAATAATGTGGGAATTTCAGTGTGTTTTCCTTTCATTATTTTTAACTTGAAAACAGAAACAGAAAGCCCCTTCTTTAAAGTTAAAACTTTACCGCCTAGAGTCTGTCAAAAGCAATATAAGCATCTGGATTTTAAAAAGGGAGCTTTTGCAGGATGTTAATTTAATATACTGGAATATTTCATGCATACTTTTTATATTTTGTATCCTTGGAGCTATCTCTAAAGTGACCACCCAGGAACAACAGACTTTTCAAAATTCAAAACTTACGAGCAAAGGATGGTGTTCATGTAATGTTGCACATTTCAGGTAATATCTGCCAATCCTGGAAGTCAAATGCTATGCCTAGCATTTCAGCTGTTCCATGTAATGCATTTATATATGCCATCAAGAAAAGGGTTTACATTATAAACGATCTAACTTTTAGCTCCCAGAAGGTTGCGCTTCCAAAACAATTCCACTCTTAATGAGGAATGCTATGAACAGGAACATCTCCAATCTCACACAAGTAACAACTTTTCAAGGTAACAACTCAAGCCCACACTTTCTTCACTAAGATTCCACATTACATTGTATGTCATGTGAGAGGAATTAATAACCAAGTATGGACAGCTGTTCTAAATTGAGAATGTCATTGGAATATGAAAAAATGTACATATGTCTTTCCCTAATTTTCTGAAGAACTTCTGCTGAGGTCTTCTGCAGCACCCCCTCAACTAGAATAAAGAGCTCTCCATTGCTTTAATGTGAGTAGTGGTTGCTGGATAGCTTATGCAGGTCAGGAGCAAAACCACTTTTTTGAGAAACATAATCTAAAAATACAATGTGTTCAATGTGAAGCAGTTCTGTTTGCGCAAGCTGTTTGGTCCCATATTTTCATGAATCAAGTTTAGAATTAAAAAGGAAAAAAATGTTTTCAGCTGACCTCATTCATTTCAGAACTTGGTCTTTTTGATCCTTTAAATATATTTATACCTTTACACACACATATACATGCATGCATATAATTTTTACCTTTTTTTTAACAATTTCCCTGTCTTCAACTGTTCTGTGAGCTCTCTTTGGTAACTGTGCTGAAGCTTCCATTTACATTTCAATTGTATGATAATAATAATCATACAATTATTATAGGCAAACCATTCTCCTCTTGGCTGTGCTGTAAGAGAGTTGAAGAGAAAAGCAAGAATATGTTGACAAATTAAGATACATATAAGGGAAAAATACACAAGACTATCCTAACAAACAAATGACAAGAACAGGACAGATGAAAAACCAAATGGCAGAAAAAGTGGGACATTTAGCAGATGCAGACAGACACAGAGTGAGATATGAAGGGTTACATTTTGTGGTTCATCACCGGCATAACATTTTTTATTAATCACTTTTTGAACCCTGGTGTAATGGTTCTGTTGTACTTATCCAAGAGTGTCCTCTCTTCACTATATTACATTTTATTTTGTTTTTCTTTCTACAACCATCTTAACAATTATTTTCCAAAATGACAAAATGTAGTACATAACCCCCATTCTTGAAAGAGCAGAGGAAAAAGCAGCATTAGGAAGACCTGGGGCTGCTGCCTATTCTACAAGTTTACCTGTTCTTTTATGTGACAACTAGAAATTGTGTCAGCTCCACTACAACAGTTTCTGGAGCCAAGTAAAGTAACTTGCAAGGATCTTTCAGTTTTAGGCATGAGAGCATTAGCTGGAGAGCTGGAGAAACTGGGAATATCTTGGAAGCTGAAGAATCAGGAAGTGGAAGGGTTACTTGTTTTTTACATTTTTGTTTTATGTTTTAAACCCAACTTGAACCCAGGCACTGAGATTCATCCCACTTGAAATAACAGTTGAAATAATTGCACTTACTCAGAGCTGCTATGGGCACTGATGGACACAATTTAAACTATCTGATGGCTGTGGTGGGCAGATCACCAGGGAGAGGACCAGTCATTTCTGGTGCCAGAGTGACTCTTTGACCTTTTGGGGAGCACCTGAACAGCTTTGCTTATCTCCTGCTCCATCTGCCAGTAACAGATGATGAATAGAATATTTTTAAATTAGTTACAATCACATCCATACATTTATGTATCCCAAAAAGATAGAGAAGAAAACCTCCCTGCAATTTTTCAATTTTTTAGAGCTGGTTGTGGTACCCTAAGGAAAATTTTCTCCTTTAAAAAGCAATTATAAAATAAATATTGGCAGCAAAATGCTGAAGTTTAGGCATCCAGAGTCTCTCTAAGCAAATGCCGTATTAACAAGCTGCCAGGAGCCCAACAGCTGCATCTGATTTTCATAAAAGGGAGCAGATTGCTTCAGCTGCCCCCCGCAGGAAGGTGAGGCCCAGGGTGTATCCTGGCAGGCACAGCTTCTGCTGTCCCAGCCATCCCACGCACAAAACAGAGCAACCTTACATCATGTCCCACAGCCTACCAAGCCCCTCTCACGTGGAGTGGGAATTTCTCATTTCCCACACATCCAACTAACTAGGGAGTGAGGCTGTGAGAGAAATAAGGGCGCTTAGCCACTTCCTAATCCATCTATACTCCACGGATACAATTAGATAGGATGGAATAAAATAATTGACTAGCAATAGCCTTTTTTTATGCACTCTGAGAAGAAATACTTCCTGAGATGTTATAGCTCACCTAGGTATTACTTTCAAAAGTCTACACAACTCAGGCTGCTCGGGAGGGAAAAATCTGAGGCAAGAACTTCAATGCACATCTTTAAGAGGATTTATTTTTCACCCAAGTCTACAAAATATTATTTATGATTCCATGACCACTACCAGTTGCTGATGATATCACACTTGGCTTTTTACATCTTTTCTGCCACCTGCATTCCAGCTCCAAGAAATCCTACACTGCAGCAAAAGGCAGGAAGATGTCAAAAGGCATGTGCTAAGACTTATCATGCCCCAAACACGCTGAGAACACAGACACTATGTAATTCCTGACAGAGTCCTTTTGCATTGGGACATCAACAGCTTTTCCTTTGTCAGTAGTGCTAAATGAATTGGAAGATCACTGTGCTACAGCTTCTCAGTCAGGAGAGCTGTCAGCAGCTCTGCGATGGCCATCTGGGGAAAACAAACGCTTGGCCCAAAGCGAGATGACGTAACAGACAAAGAGCACTGGAAGGGACATGGTGGATTATATTAAAAACCTATCTTATTTGTTAGCTAGCTGTAGATGACAGCCTTGGAGTGCACAATAAAATGCATTTATGATGCTCTGTAAATCCCTCGGGTTCACCACACTTGTCTACATTGTGAGCTCATTTATTGGCCAGGAATGAAACAGAAGTCAGTTGAGTTTCATTCAAAATTTTTAGTTATCTATATTTCAAATAGTAGCTGCTGTATTGTACAGAAGTCTGTTAACTGTATTATGCCTTCTTTTGGCACACACATTCTCACATAAATTTTCATGTATGTTTTTTTGGTAACAGAACATAAATGTTTTCCTGATTTTGCTGTAAGAAAATGTGCAATATGTATTATTTTACTTCACACTGAAAAAGAGAAAACCCAAACAGCAATGGCAAATGCCAAAACTCATGGGTCTGCTTCTCCAGTTTTATGAGAACAGAACATTCTTTGTGCTTGGCAAGATTTAATCACATTAGTAAAAAATTAATCTTATTAAAAATAATATAATAATTCCTACAGAATGATGATAAGTTCATGGCTATTTCACAAGCATGCAAAGGTTATCTTGTTGCTTTTCTTTTGCATACACTGTTAGGTTTTTTCTGACCCATAGCAATAGAATGCATGAGATATGGATCCCACCTGCTGTCTAAAGAATGACTTCTTAGTTCAGTCACCTGACTTACATCAGATTAATGGAGATCATAAGCTGGCAAAAGAAACCAAAAAACAAAAACCAAAACCTTTTTGGCCTAATATACAGCACATCAACAATACTGATGAGGATGCAGTGAATCATCAGAACAAAGTGATTGCATCCCTTTTTCAACATGACACTGAGAAATCTTCTTGGTTTTGGCCTAACAAGAGCCTCTTCCAACTATAGAGATGGAAAAGGAAAAGGAGACAAAACCACAATCCTACTTGTATCTTCACTGTTTAGAAAACACTCTAAAATGGACAAGCACTACAGAGAGTATTTACTACATCCAGTTTTGGTCCATGCTTTGTGATGTGAAAGTCTTCACTGAAGAACCTCAGCTTTTGTCTTGGCACTTTACAATACATGTGCCACATAACAAAATCATCTAAGTTGAAATGCAGCAAGACAGAAGGTGAACAGAAATACAGTGGGAGTTTCCTTAGAAATAGAAGTTTGCCATTATAGTCTACATTAGTAATCAAGCTTTCATGTACTCACAGAAAGTAGGAAAGTATCTTGAATAGATTTCAGAGGATCATCTCTGTCAACCAGGACTTCAACAGAAGCATTTCATTTACATCTTTCTCAACTGAGGGTTGAACAGTATAGCATGCTCTGAAAATTAAATGTCAGTTATTGAATACATTTATTTAATGTGTGAGCTTGTTTCTGGACTTGAATTTTTTGGGTTGGAAGGGGGGTACATTTCAATATGGTTCACTGAAAAAGCTACTAAAAATCACACATTTGCACAGCTCTATTTGCTTGACCTCTTTGTTCAAAGTCACCATAGATTTCAAGTACCTTCCTTTGATATGGCAAAACCCAGGGAAAAATTAGGAGTAGTACTACATACAATGTTTCCATAGCTCCCAGTAGTAAATTCCTATAAAAGCAGGCAATTTTCCTGTGATTTCAGAGAATGCATGAGAGTTTAATGCTCTGGTCTGGTCCCAGACCAGAAGGGTTTTGCTGCCAGTTCAAAACTCTGACTTTAAACCAATAATTTCTTCCTTTCCCTTTACAGCCCATTCTCTTCTCTTTGCAACTTCATGACCATTTATGGTGCTTTATTAATCCATGAACAGCTGTCAGTTTGCCTGCATTCCTTCCCTTCCGTCATTGGGATCAGTTGAGGTTTTGTGCCTAATCACAACCTAATTGGCTGTTTAAAATGCATAATCCTCTTCAGAAGATTACTGTAGCAGTGACTTCCAGAGAAATGTGTGCTCTTGAGGTATTGAACGTCTTTGGCATGAAAGCTTTGGGCTTTCTACCCATTGAAAAGCTACCAATTGCTCCCACCACAACAACAGAGACATTTGGAAGCAAGCACGGGCAGTTTCCAAAAGGCTTCTATAGCGTGGCATTTCCTCTGAAAAACAGTGGTGGCCTAAGGCTGAGGTATAGGTTTGCACTGATGCTTAGGAGGAGGTGTTGTAGTATAACAACAAACTGGATTAATAGACATATTAAATTACTGAACTTCGTTCTAAACCATTCACAATATGCACAGTTTAAATAACCCTATCAAAGATAGAAATAAAGTAGGTATTTTCAGGAAATTGCATGTCTACCATCAGTGCTTTTTCTTACCCAAAGACTGATATGATACCAAAATCTACTGAAGTTCTTAATCAATGAAGAGGAAGAGAAAAGGTGAGGAGAAAAGAGAGAAAGAGAATTACAAAAGAATTAACATTCCTAACCTGCTAAAGACCCAATAGCCACTGTTGGAAAAGGGATATCTTCTATAATAACCACATTTATTATGCATTACTAGTAAAATCCTGACAGGTTTATCAAGTTATTATACAGAAACCCTACCACTAGTGCATGCTCACATACCAAAAGCCCACAATTTAAAATTACATGTTTGGGCATTCATTGGATAAGAATATTCCAGGGAGGAAGACAGGTAAAAAAAAGAGGAGATAAAAAGAAGGAATCTCCTAATAACATGAGAAAAATCAGGCATATATGCAATTCTTGAAAACTGCATTATTTCCATGATCATTACCTCGACTTTACTGTATAAGCTCCCTGAAAATACCTTGGAAAAAGGATGCCTCAGAATCCCCTGATCTTATGAAATGATGAGTTTTAATTGCCTAAACCAATATTCTCTTCCACAATTTCTCTCTTCACAAAAGATCCTAACAGACTTGAAGTGCTCAGGACAGAAATGGAGGAACATTATGGAGCACAGTGAATTTAAATACAAATTAGTTTAAAATTTAACAGAAATAATGCAAGTTTTTGAACTGTCTTCTGTAGAGCTGGGGCCTCTGATGGACCAGAAACAACGTGGGTGGAAAATGAGGGTGTGTTTCTGGAAGAACGGTTATGATGACACTTAAGAGAGACATCTGGTTTACCCAAGTATAAGTGCCAATAAACACCTTCAGATGGAGAATTGATCATAGGCCTCAGCAATCACGCTGGAGACATGTGAAATTTATTGTAGGCCTCCCTGTTATTTACCTCACTAGAAAAAGCACGGTGCTGAAAAGCAAGAACAAACAAACAAACTAACCCACCAGCTCATGAGGATGTCAAACAAACTCAAGCAGCAGAGGAAGGTGGCGAGACCTCATTCAGCATCACAACACAGTTGGCATGGTAGAGACACTTGTCCAGGCTCACAGCTCACATCTCTGACTTTACATGTCTAAGTCAGTGGAGGCCTGGGAACATTCTCTTCCATTATTTGATGCTTATTTATTTGATTTGCACTGGAACAACAAAGAACAAAGGCACAGCAAACTAGGTCTATGCAAAGTTTACTAGTCAAGTGGGGTTAGATGACATTTCCAGGTCTCAGAATTCAACTTAGGTGGGTCCTGAATTAATTTCATTGTAGAATTCGGCCAAAGCCTGCCTTGATGGTTACCAGCAGGAGCCCATACTGCATCTACAAGTAAGAAGTTGCACAGATGTGTTCTAAAAATGAAGTTCCTAATGGAGAAGTTGAATAATCTGACCTGAATCAGAGTTGTCAGCGCATCTCATGGAGTATTTAAGCAGTGTCAAAAGCAAGAAATGTTTTTCATACTGGCTCTATTATAAGGAATAAGTTGTAGAACAGTAAAAAAAAAATGGAAAAGTGTCCTGGTTTCAGCTGGGGTAGAATTGATTTACTCCTTAGTATCTAGTACAGTACTGTGGATTGTATTTAGGATGAGAATAATGTTGATAACACACTGATGTTTTAGTTGTTGCTGAGCAGTGGTTACATTAAATCAAGAACTTTTCAGCTTCTCATACATCCCTGCCAGCTGGGGGTGCACAAGAATTTGGGAGCGGAGACAGCCAGGACAGCTGACCCCACCTGACCCAAGGGACATTCCATAGCATATGGCACCATGCTGAACAATAAAACTGTGGGGAGTTAGCTGAGATGTGCCAATTGCTGGTCGGGGGCAAACTGGGAATCACTCAGCAGGTGGTGACCAATTGCCCTGTGAATCTCTTGTCTTGGATATTCTTTGATCATTATTATAAATTTCTCCTCATTTTCCATCCTATCAAGCTGTTTTTATCTCTATCCATGAGTTTTACCTCCAAAACTAAGGCATCAGACTTGTCATTCAAAAACTCCCAAATTTTCTGTGCTTCAAAAAAGAAATTTCCTCTGAAGTGTGTCTGCTTTTTCTAGAGTTAGAATTAATCAATGGTTTATCAAGACACTCTTCATTCATTCTAGCAATGCCATCTCAACCAGCATGGCCAGAGAACTCTTTAAACAGGCTATATTGGAAGCATGTCTGTAAAGAAATCTGGACAGGTGGAAAAGAAATTTAATGCCCCTAAGTTTTTAAAAGACAAAGCATTTGCTGCATGCTAGGACAGAGATTTTTGACTGGATTGAAAAATGATCCACAAGGAGGGTTCAGACACCGAGCCTTGATAGATAGTCACAATAACTTTAATAAAGCAGCTGTTGTTGACACTACCAAAGTTTACATATCAATTTGTGACAGTGTGATGTTTCAGTATAACATTGCTTAGTAGCAATTAGTTTTATTTGGAGTGATTAGGTGTTCAGTTACTTGCAGAAGCCCAGGGTGTTAGGAATCGTTCAGAGTTTGCTGGCAAATTTCTGCTTTGAAAAGCCTTTGAGTATTACAGATGTTTCTTGCAATCCAAAATACAGAGGAAAAAATTATGGAAGCAATGCTTGCAATAAAAATTGTCAGACAGACTAGAATTAATGAGATAAGGCCAAGTTTTCTAAAAACAAGTAACTTAAATGTCAGTGCTCTGCCAGTTCACCAAAGAGGAAGGAATTGGTTTCAGTCACAGCTGCAGTGCCGGCGCAGCTCCACCTGAAAAGCATTTCTGGGGCAATGCAGAGAGAAGGTCAGCAACAGGTAGACAAACATAAGGTCATCCCTCTTTTCCTATGCATAGAATCCTTCTATCCTGACATCCTGATCCACTGGGAGAAAAATCATGTGCCCATCCAGATAAGGCTCTTGATGAAAACAGACCAAAGCTCTGAGCATGCAGGAACTGCACAAATCCAATGAGGTCTGTGCTAGTGCAGTGGATCTTGACCTACACTCGAGGATGGATCCAATCCAAAAACCCCTCAGCACAAGAGCAGCAGCATTACAATAACACTGCCAGTTATGCAAGAGGGCTGCACATTTTCCTGTGGAGATCTCTAAATCTCATGTACAACCCAACTCCCAAAGAAAGGAGATGTTTTAACCATCCCATTAATAAAACTTAAATATCAATTTTTTCAGGTGCCAGTAATGTGGAAAGAAATGTGAATATAAACTGTTAAAATGTTAACATCCCTTATGACTATGAGATATTTTACCAGTTACACACACACATTTTGATGGAACTCATCTCTCTGGAGCAGAGACCCTTACCTTAGTTGAACAAGGCATGAATTAACAAGATAAACATGGTGCTACTCTACTGATATTTGCCCTTGTATACCACTCATGGGTGGTATACAGCATGTGATGTGCTCTAATTCTTTGTGTATTAATTCCAAGTCACAGTTTAATTAGTCCACGCATAATATATTTGAGACATCTATTTCTGATGTAATTGCTTTATGTTGTGGGCTTGATTAATGAATCATTTCCCCCATCTCTGTTCTGGGCATGAGAAATTTTTGGCCCTAACAAAGGCACAACAGCCTTTGGAAATCCCTTGCCAGTGATGAGAATCAGGAGTGCCTTGGTCTTCTGCCTTACATTCCCTTCTCCTCAAACCATTCTCAAGATTCAGCCAGTCTGTGTTGTGTGACTACACATAGACACTGATCCCTAGTAATTTTGGCTATTTCTTTCCTTGCTTTTAAGGTCAAATTGTTTCTAACACAATCTTTGTACCACTGCTGAAAAGTGTCTGATTAATTTCCTGTGAAAGTAAGACCTAGTGTGTTACACAGAAACTTGTAAGCACTGACACTGAGGCTTTAAAATGTTTTACAGAAAATATTTTCAAGAAGCAATCTGTGAGGTCCTCACAATAAGACACAAAATACTCATAGATATAAAGATAATATTTTACTGATCTCCCTTCTAAAATTTATATCATGTCTTGCATAAGACATGGTCTCCTGACTCTGTGGTAATTAGGATTAAGATTTTAAATTATTCAAACTACTATTATTTGGTCTTAGAAATAAAAAGTTGTTTATAGTAATAATATATCAATTACTCATTCATAAACATATCTGTAAAACTGTGATAATTTGAAACAATGCTTCTAATAATTAAGGAATTTCTGTCTAAATTAAAGTCACCAAAACAGAATACATTATGTACAATCAAAGATATCATGAACACAAAAATCTGAAGATGTTTGAGAGCATGACATCAAAAAGAGAGGTGTATCTGTATAACTATTCAGCACCAAATGTTAATCTGATGAATAAAAGCACAAAGGGTTTAAAGTAATTTGGCTAGCACACAAAAATCACTTTGCTACAATAATCACATGCTCAGACTAATTGCACACCTGATTTTCCAATAAACTCACAGCTTAAAACATTAAGCAAGAGGTTAAGACATTGATACTGAAGGTGATAGGACACAATTACATGTTCATTGTGTTTTAGATAAGGTTTTTTAAACATCAATGCTAGCTTGATCTACAGCAATCCAAGAGTCAGATTGACTGCATTCATTGAATACATGCCCTTTTTTTCTGTTAATTCTACAATTTGCATACACATTGTACTTGGGTTGTAGGGGAAGAAAGAAACAGAGCAAATAAATGATGTAATAGATACATACCTTGGGCTTATTTCATTTGCTTAATATTAATTTAAGTTACTCGTCACTACTTTTCTGCATTTTTGTGGTTACTAGTGCTGTTTTCTCAGACAGTCCTGTTCTTGACACAGCCTGTGCCTTCAGGTCTGTGGAAAAAAACAAGCCACCTAGATTTCTGAAGATATTCTATCTCTCCTCACCATAAGAAGTTGTCTCTGAGGACACACTTTAAATCACGTATCTCTAATTATAAACTGTATCTTTGCTGTTTCCAGACCCTTTTGTACCACCTTTGTTCCAAACAAGTGCCACCTGTTTCTAATAGCGAAATACCTTATTAGTCAATTGCTATCAATTAACCTTCAGCAACCACACACTGCATTACAAAAGGATTATGAATGTAGATCAGATCACAGTCCATCACAGGGAAGGAATTAGGTGTATACATAATCAAAGTCCATTACATCATATACTGCGTGCAAATTACCACAGCAGGCCAGCATCAGTGTTTTCACTATATCTCAAAAACCCTTGGTGCATACTAATACTTGGAGCTTCTCTTGCAGTGAAGGAGCCTAGAAATAGCAGTCTAAGACCCCTGGTAGAATTTCAAAGAATTTTATTCTCCTATCTTTCATCCACACTTCATACCAGAACAAAAGCCTTTCTTGTGCCCAAAGAGAAATACTCTTCCCCACAAACAAAACTCTAATCTGTCAATGAAACTTATTTGCATTAACACAAAGAATTAGGAACCTGAGATTACATTTTGCTACAGAAATTAACCCAAATTTGCATCACATACTAAGCATGAAGAATCCTTAGCTTTCTCCTCAATTCCTGTTTTCCTGATTTTCAGATGCCACGTTTTCTTTTTGTTCTTGGGTCTGGCAGGTCAACAAATAGGACTGAGTTGGTTGTCCATTCTAATTCTAGTGCCATTACAAACTCTCAGCAGCAGTGGCATCAGCTGACAATTAAAAACATAACAACTTACTGTAGAGAACTGGCAAGGGATGTACTCTGTGATCCGACACTCCTTCATTTCTAAAATGCTGCCTCGGCTCTTAAGCTGCATGATCCCTGTTAACACCAATACAAATTGAGAAGCTGAACTCAGATGTAATGATTGCAAGCTCTTAGAGATCACAGCCCTGCTACTAGACACCAGACTGAATGGACTGCAGAAACAAGTCATAGGAAAAATGTTATTAACTGTTCCTAGTAGTCACTGCTTTGAGATACAGATTAACACAAATACTTTCTCTGTATCTCAACCCTTGTGATAAAACAACATGCATGTGAAAAATCCTCCTTTTTCTGCAGCTGAAGATTTTTGTGCCTTCCATTTTATTTCTCGCTCTGTTTTTACTCCTGACATTGCCATATTTCCCCAAATATTTGCAATGTTGGTTGGTCTAAAGAAAAGAGAAAATCAAGTGTAATACCCTAAGAGTAATTTTAAAATAACAAGTTTTCTGTACTAATGAAATTTCTGTTTAAAGACTATCCCAGACCCCTGGAAGCTGGAGACACAGGCCACTGAAGCCAGTGTGGCCTGTCCTACTTGCAAGAACCCTTACAGTCTCAGCTGCTTATATGAGAATTGCTCTTGTAAAGAACCATGACTGAGGGTATTTAAGATGAATGAACCTCCCTCCAGGCCTGTGAGTTAAGCATCTTAAAGTAGAAACGCTACTATGTTCTCACATGTAGTTTCATCTCTTAGTCTTCAAAAGCAAAACCAAGCTGCATCACTGTACCTGGGCCTGGCAGAAACACGGCTGACACATTTTTCCATCCCACCACACACACATGGCTTCTGCAGTTGTAACTTATGTGTAAGTGTGCAAGTGCATGGAGACAAATGAACCACATTATCTCAGTTACCATGCTGACTAAAACCCACATGAACGTGAGCTGGCAAGAGGAAAAAGTCAGCAAGAGTAAAAGAACTTAGGAAAACAATATTTCTGAAGGTTCTGTTTCATTTAATTGAGGCATTTTTTGTTTCTGAAGAGAGAAGCAAAAATTCAATTAGAAGACCTAACATAGGAATGCCTTTTGCATGGGAAAGTGGAGAAGACACAGTGTTCTCTATTTAATCTTCTTGCTGTCTTTCTGGTATAGCACAAACAAGAAATTGAAATATCCACATGCTGAAATTGTATCACTGTTTAACTGATAGTAGAGTTCTAATTTGCATCATTTTCTGCTCTCTTTTCCTACATGGTTTTTAATTTCTCTTCCTAGCAGGAGCTGGACAAATAAGATTAAAGTAATGCAGTGGCAACTCAGACTGTGGATTTTGGCTCATACTTTCAAACAACTCAGTGTAGAGAGAACACTCCAAAACATATTTTTCAACTTTCTTGGGTTTTTCACCTTTGTTTTTTACTCCTGGGTACCTCCCTCTCTGTCCTGGACCTTCCCATGTGTGGCTAAATGGAGGCTGGCACTTGCACAGTTCCTGACATGCTGCATCCTGGTTGCTGTTTTCTCATGGCAGCACTGAACACACTTGTGTCAGTAAATGTGCTGCAGGGGTGCATGACTAGAAGCAAAATTTTGGATGTGGGGAACACAACACAATATGGAGGCTACTGCCCAACAGCAGATGTCCCTGTGATCCGTAACAACACCCACCAAGAACCAGCAGAGAGATGTCCTTGCTGTTGAAGTCAGAGATAAAATTCCTCCCTGTATTGGGGATGTCACTTCAAGACTGAAAATTCAGGTGTAGTTAATTAGACTGTCAGTTGCCATTTGCCAACTGGCTAAACCATTTTACCAGATCTGCATTCCCAATTCACACCACTGTAAATGAAGGAAGAGCTATGTACTCAGCCACTTGGTTAAAAGCTAGCCATAGTAGACCTACAAAAGTAGATTATGAATATATGCTAATAATGAAACAATTGATGTATGTAAAACCAATTCAAATGTCGGGTAGTGTCACATTATGCAATGTATACACAGCTAGCCTTCAACCTGTAAAAAACCATGCTGACAACAGTTCTTCCAAAATCCCAGGATTTGATGCACTTCCCACTGTCTTCATGCACGAGTACTTTGGTATTTACATCCCAAAAGTGTGAATGAAAACAGAACATATACAGGAGCCTGTGAAATAATCCTGCTAGAAGCTCTGAAGATAAATCTCCAAATATGCAGTGCTCTAGCATATCGTTCAGTCATACAGACATCAGAATTTCATTCCAGTATTAAAGCTTTGGACATACCCTTTTCTGTAACCTGTCCCTATTAAATTATTTCACTAGTCCCTTGCTCAGAGCATTTATCTCTCTAGGACTCATAATTATTTCCATGTGCTCCCTTTTTGCCCTTTTCTTTCCACTAAGACACCTATAATTATGAAGCCTTTTCTTGCCCTGCACATCCTTGCATCAGCAAGAGCAGTGGACTTCCATCAGGCTGTGTTGTTAATCTTACCCATAATGACAGAACTTGTAATATTATGGAACCAAATCCATTTTACAGCTCATTTTACAGCTCCAGGGTTAGTTGTAACAGTGACAGCTCCTGTGAGATGAGATTAATACATCTTTTACAAAACATTCAGAGCATTTGATCTGATAAGGTTTTCTGGTAGTTTTAATGTTCTCCATGTCTTGACTTTTTTTTTTAAAAACTACAATATTCTAGAGAGAGGTGCAAAAAATGTTAGTTTTCATACTGGTGCCTGAAAAAACAAATTTCCCTGCACTATCTTTTTTTTTTTTATTTTTCTTGTCTGATTTTTTTTTAACTACTCAGAGGCTTGAAGAGTCGTTATGAAGGTTTCTGTTTTAATTCTTTTTAAGTCTGGTCTACAAAATTAAATGCCTTTTATAGATTTCCTGACAGCCTAATGACTTGTCCTTCTAAAAATTTTTTTTTCTTTATTAGCTATGCTGAAAAAATAGTACCAATCCATAACACCGCTTCTAACTGAACAAAAAACAAAAAAGCCCAGTTCACCTAAATGGGGATTGGACATAAGGAATTTTGTAAGTCTGAATTGAATATGCTTGTTTTCAGTAGCAGGCAGCTTTAGGAACCAATTATATGTAACTTAAGTACATTGAGATTGCCACTGTGACTTACATTTATGGGGTGTCATACGAATAAAAGACCAGCCTGGATTTTGAGCAGAGTCATTTTAGGCAGCAGATCTGAATCTCTTTAAAACACTAGGGGATTTAGATGTAGGCTGACATTTGTGGCTTTGGTACCTCTCCACAAGGTTTCACAAACCTAGAATATCACACCAAATTTCCTCAGAAACTGGAATTGCTCCAATCTACCTTTGAACTTAATGGAGGCAGTAAGCAAGTTAGGTTCAACAAGTGGTTTACTGAAGTTCAGTGAAGGATTTTAAAATTAGGAAACATCACTCTGGATGTAAAAAAAAAATGTTTATGGTTACACAATCAAGAAAGTGGTTTATATAGAGGCCAGAGTGCAGGTCAGCATTACAGACAGGTGTGAGAAAACTCATTTTAGATATCATGTATTTTCTTTTACTGAAATACTTCTGTGAGAATTTTTTCTATTTAACTAACAAGATCCAGAGACTCTTAGTTTTTCCAGAACTTTTCATAGCTGTTGTACTTGAAAACATGGCTGTTAGTGCACTGATGCAAGCAATCCTTTTGATTCTGTTTCCTATTCTCTTATCAGCATAATAATATCATCAGATTGGCTATTATTCATCCCAAGAAAATCCTATCGATTTCACTGGGGTGGTGTAAGACTTTGAACATTTACAGATGCTGGATTATACTCCTGGCAGCTTCTTATGGATCTCTTCCATCCTCCTCTAGTTTCCACCCTCTACGGAGCTTTCCTCGGTAGACCTACGTTCTCTGTAATGGTTTCACCCAGAGATCTTCGCTCTACCCATTAGAGCCCAGGGATCCTTTGGGATAGAAATGAGGCCAAAAGGCAATCAAAGGTTGTTCTAACATCTATTACTTGAAATTGTGCCTTGTTATGTTGAAGAGTCAATTAGCTGTCAGATACGCAATTAAAGCAACCTATACTGTGCCTCATTAAATCAGATATGAAACAAAGAATAATTTATTTATTTTTTAAGACAAAGGTTATCTTGGTCTCAAAAACACCTGAGCAGCTTCCATGAATAAAATTTATCCTGGAGCTATTTGCAATAAAATTTCCAAAATATTATGTGTCCTTTGACTCATTCACTTTAAAAAGAGCTGCATGGCTAAACCTTTGTGTACTGCTTAGAAATCTGGGATAATAGCAAACACATGTCTGTATGAAAACATACCATTGCATACATTTTAATTGCTCTTTTTACACTTTTTCATCAAGAGAGTGCTAGAACATAGGAATTAAATAGGTAATCCCTAAGAGGAACAAAGGACATTTTCTTGTATGAGTACAGCACAAGCAGTCAGCAGAAACAATCAAAGATATTCAGCTATCAGCACATCTGAGTAATGGCTTGAAGATGGAAACTGATATTAAATTCAGAATTTTCACAAATTTCATAGGATCCAATTAATAGAATATTCAAGGTCTCATTTGAACAAAATATCTGAATTCTTCTCAAAGACAATTCTATACTACCTGAATACTACTTATTTGAAACAGTTTGTTTCCACTGACTTAAGGCTCCAGCAGATGTAAGACCTAGTAAAGAAGTAGGTATCAAGAATCAGGAATACTGTCAGAGGATGTGGAAAAAACACAATACTATGTATTATAATTTAAGGTAAAAATAGTAAGAAAAAATAATATTGAAAAGATGGATCTCCACTATGATTCTCTCTTTCTTTTAATTATAAAAAAGTGGCAGTGGGAAGACACCTAGAAGTCTCTTGGGCCTCCCAGATACTTCAAGTAGTATCTGGTTATCGGCTTAATGTGCCCCAGCTGGCTGATAAGGACTGAAAACAAATAACACAGTAACAGCAAGTAATTAAACATAGCTAACTGTGCTTGTTTGGCCCCTTTTTCTATTATGGATGTCTGTTTTGAAACATTTTCAGCATATTAATTGTAAATGTTCACATACTCTAGAGCCAGGAAATCTGCCAGGGCTGAAACAGCTCAAGTAGTCACAGAAGTGGCCATGAGACTGTACATTTTTAAAGTCTTATTTTGACCCATATCTATTTCAGTGTTACCTGGATTTGGGCGTTAATGAAAATCTGCCATAAAAGGCAATTTTTCAGGAAGGAAACACAAACCAAAGCCATGGATCTGTGAGCAAGCCACAGTTTATAGAGTAGGGGCAAATGAGGTTTGAGTGCCACATCCCTCTTCTGTGAAGGGGAATCAGCCTCCCCGGGCTTCCTACATTGTTTTAGGGGCTGTGCAATAACATCTTTTTCCTTATTTTCAGAATGTTGTAAGGTTGTCATCTAGTCCTCAAGGATTAATTTAGACAAATTTAGCTCCTGCTGTGTTCACAGGGGCACATGGTTGTTCCTTATGTTCTCGGTTAATGCCATGAATTAGAATTTATCACATGTGCCTTGCAGCTTCTCATTGCTTTGAGGGAAGGTGCAGCAGTAGGATGCAAGACCTGTTGCTGCCTTCCCACCAGAAGATATACAAAATGCTTAGGATTGTCTCATCCACCAGAAAAGGCAGAAATGCTACTTTTGGGGGCTTTTTGCTGCCTGACAGGAATCCTCAGTCTCACAGTCATATTAAGAGGGCTGTAATACATGATATAGTAATCTGGCATTTCTGTTGGTAACTTGTTTCACTGTGTGACAGCAGACTTTGTTACCTGCTGATGGTTACTGTGCCATGTAAAAGTTCTCAGGTCACTTGGATCAATGCTTTTTTCTGTTTTGGGCTTTAGCAAAACGTTTTTGACAGGCTCCTGGGCAAGTAAAATTTACCAGTTTATGGTAAATCTGTGGAGAATCACACCTAGGATAAACAGAGTGCTTGGTGACCTCTTAACAGGATAAGCTAAGTCGAATACATGGGTCACTTGCTGACAGGTGAGGTTTCTAGCATGCTCAGTGCATGTGGCCACAGCATTTTCCTGTGATCCCTGTTTTGAGAAGACAGGAGGTTTTTAGGTCTTGAAATAAATGCATCAAAATAAGAAAAATGGGGGCAGGGGGCGGTTGGGCAATTATTTCAAACCATTGCAGAACTTGTTTGTTAAGTACTTTGCTGACAATCTCATGGGCAGAGGTTTGGGTGGTAAAGCTGTTCAAGGACAGGGTATTTTCTAAGGGATTGGGAAAACATAGTGTTATACAAATGCTCCCAACCCCCAGGTGCAATTCAGATTGGTTTCTTCATTTTAAATAATAAGCATAGTTAACTTTTTTAATTGGAGGACTCTGATTACTGCTGTTGTTGGAAGTAAACATTGGAATTTCATTAAAGACTATTACAGGACAAAACTTTGCTTCCCAAGCTACATAGGACCGGTAAAGAGTGAAAATATTAATCTCACATTTCCACTCTTGCTTGTGAACAATGGAAGATGTTCTTGCCCCTCCAGTCCACATGTGCAGCAGCCTATCTACACTGAAGTTTCCTGAGAGTCATAGAAGGGCAAGGGCTAAAACTGTGAAACCCCTCAGCATACAGAAACGTGTTTCGTTTCTGTATGTTTCAGTCATACTGAAATCAAACAATTTTTTAGGTCCATTAGAAAGACAAATTCAGTGAAAAGCCCAGCTCAGTTTTAAGGCTGGGGATTTAGTCAGACATTTAGGTGAGCTTAATTCAATTTTTAGTGCATGTAATTTAGCTATCATATTTCTACCTCTTTTTATCTCATTCTTATATGATGTCAAGAGAAATGTGCAAGACACCTAGGTAGACTCTAATGCTGTGTTCCTCTTGTCTGTGACCTCTGCTACTATGGAATCTCTCACAAGCTATTACTCTGTTTGACATGTGCATGAGTTTCTCGTGTAGCCTGGGTAAGTCGTTATGTTGTTTACAACCTTGTACGACTTGGGTTTCGTAAATGAAAATATTTTAGTAAACTAGGTAGCTGTCTCCATATAGCCTCAGCATAATCAGATTAGGAGTGAAATGGAAAATCAGGAAACAAACTGTCCTACATTTGCTAAAAGTAGACCTTTCACTGCTAAGATAACTTTTAATTAGGCAAGAAATAAATATGTGAGAGTTGCATATAAAAATGCGATTACCTTTCTAAATTACTGCTAACAAGCAAATTAGCCACAGCAGAGAATAGCAGCAGATCAATAGGAACAGTAAAACTTAAAAGATTTTGCTGATCGTGTATGTTTTTGGATGCAAATTGTAAAAGAGGTCCCTGCAGGCTTTCCAATGATAACCTACAAAAGAACGAGACACAAAGGGTATCGAGCTCAAAGATGCTTCAATTTCCCTAGGTAGTGAGCACTCGTCCTATCAAGCCACCTATTAGTCACAAACTCATACAACCAAGAACTCTCAGGCCTCTTGAGATCTCCTGTCATCTTGAAAAAGGTAATACCAATGAGAGGCACTAGTTTCTCTTGAAGCATGCTCAGTTTATTGTTTTTCAATGGCTCAAGCAATTTATGATGGTGATGCTGCCAAGATGTATAAATAAGTTTGCACATCCACTCTTTAGCAAAGATCTGGAGGCCCACTGCAAATTATTTAACTCAGAGAATCAAAACAGTAAGTTGGCAGAAATATTTAAAATCACAAGATTTTATCACAGAAAAAAAAAACCCTTATTTTATTTTTCTGTTTTAAACATTATTGGCTGACTTACCATAGCAATAGCTTATTTATAAATATTAAGCATGATTATTTAAAAAATAATTATAACTTCACTGCATTCAACTTTGCTACAGCACACTTTTAGTTCTTTCTGAAAATGCTGAATAATGCAGCTATGTTTTCTAAAAACATCCATTCTTCAATACTCAGTACTAAGGTTGGTATTTGAGAAGTGGAAAATGTTGCTTTGAGACACCTGAAAGTAGGTTTTCTGTTTTTCTTTTATGCACTATACACTATACCCAGAATAATGCCAACAGAGAAAATACCTGTTTAGCTACCCAGTGCAGTTAAATATTTTTTCAAGAGCAATGTTTACAAATGTATACTATTTAGGCTTTATACAAACCACAACAATAGGTTTATCTTCGAGAAAGTTAAGTACACACAACACAAAATACCCTCTGTCAATATGTTTGCTTATCAGGAAAGTAATAAACAGGCTTAGGAAATCTTTCAGATAGGATATTAACTGCAATTAAGAATGAATTAGTTATATGGTTTACTGTCAGAAACTGTACAAACAGCACTATCATTTTAGGGTGTTTTATTGGCAATGTTTTGCAGTCTTCATGTTATTATGTTAAGGCTGAAAGCAAAGAATAAGGCTGATATTCATTATCATATAAATAAATGCTATTTCTACTACTCTAATGAATTTCATTTTTTTATTTACAAACATCCTTTTTAATATTAAGCTATTAATTAATCAGAATATGTTTTAAGTTGCTGTTCTATCGGTTGTCTTTCCTTGTACAATGTACAAGGGAGATATGAACATACCTTCAGTTAAAAGCCCAATGAGCATTTATAACTCCTTTTAATTACCTTAACTGACTCATCTGTTGTGTTCCAAAATGTGAGAAATACTAAATGCTTTTAGGTTTACCAGATGCAGTCAGACATAGATAATTCCCTGTAAAATTTTAGACAATTCATCATTTCAGTACTGGAACCCCTGAACTAAATAGGAATCCTGTAGGAAAAAAAAAAAAAAAGTAGTGCATGGTCATATATTTAAAGAGAGAACATTTCTGGTAGCACAACAGTAAAACTTAATTCTGTCATTTGTTACATATTAAGTACTTGCCTTTACAAACAAAATAGAGCTTATATGTATTTGCATGTTTCTGTGATTTAAAACCACTGAGAAAACACTGTATGGAAGGGCAGCTGCAGGAAAGAAACAGTAATTTTTAAAAGACAGATACCCTGTACAAAGCTGCCCACTCAGACAAGTCGACTGAGCCCCTCTTTTACTCTGGGTAAGGCTTTTGAGCCTTACTTTTGAGTCGACTGAGCCCCTCTTTTACTCTGGGTAAGGCTCCTATCCTGTGCAGAACTGATGTGGACAAGATGGGGCTGTTCCTGACCGGAGCAACTCTACCCCCATGCTACCAGCCAGGAGGTGGTGGAGCAGCATGCCCAGAAAGAGATGATGCAGGACCAGCTGACACAGCAGCCAGGCTGTGGAGTCAAACTCAGGACACTGCACTGATGGCGACTCCCCAAGTGTCCACAGACCCCATAGATCAGAGGAGAGCCATGGTCAGATATCCCAGAGCCTGTTAAAATCCACAGTGAAGAGAGAGGTGGATGAAACAAAAGAGCGCCAAATGTCCTGCAGATATGAAAAATGCTGACTAGGTCTCAGACAGGGGGCAAATAATAATTGTGATTCAGAGGTTGGTATTGCCTCTGTGGCAATATTCAAGGTATGCTTCAATTCATTTTTAATATAAATATCTGTGTTATGCTGTGTGCCTGTGGTTTCATATTCCCAAGAGTGAGACTGGGGAAGAAATACCTGTAAAGGTGACTACAGGGCTTAATTTTTAAGTCCCTAAAGCCTGGGAGCTTTAGGCACGGGCTTGAGCCATATGTTTTATTTATTTTAGGTAGGGTCTCCTAGACATATTATTGAACCAGCCTTGGTTACTGTTATTGATATCTGACATAAGGTTATACTTAATCATTAACATTTAGTACCACTACTATGAGGAATCTGAAAAATTCAGTCTGACCAGCCAATCTACCATTACGGGAAATCCTTTCCAGACCCCAACAGGCAACTGCATAAATAAAGCACACAGCAAAATATAAAAAAAATGAATAAGCTGCCATATAAACAAGCCAAACAAGCCAGCAAAAAACCACGCTAGCATGTAAAGTAGGAGAACAGAGATCTATGCCGTGAGAATGAGACATATGGATCAGGACAGCAAATGCTTTTACTTGCAAGGGATCTGACAATGGAGGGGTAGGCAGAGCATATGAGTCAGAGGCTCTGACTCCCTCTTTGTAGTCACACACTAGAAGCAATAAGCAGTAAAATAATAACCTTTTTAAAAACAGTGAGGAGCAAATATGTGGTTGCAGTGTAGGACTTGGAAGCGTATGGGAGAACAGACAATCCCCCTTTCTTGCCTATAATTTTGTGAAGGGAGTTTTGACTATTTCTGTCTGACACCCACACATTGACCATTCAGCAAGCAGAGATTTGTTTTTACAAAGTTATTTAGGTGTAGCTTTCAAGAGCTGGCAAATGCTACTATGGACTTATATGTTCTGAACTATACTTACCAGTGAAGTGAGGGAAATTTCATGGAAAACCCTCATGCTCTATAGCCAGATTAATATTATATTCTACTTTTTCATCTCTTCAGGGGTGACAACCACAGATGTTTTTAAACATGAACAAAGCTGAACAGGGAAGTGACCAGTTCACCCAGCACTTCAACCTACACCACTTGTGACAATTCTTTGTTTATGTTATACCAGGTTCACATTTCCAAATTTTAAAAGTCAAGGAATTTTACATTGCTGCAGAACAATTTATCCTCATCTCAGGTCAGCAGTTGAATGAGAATTACTTAAGACATTAAAAGTGTGAAACTGAGTTGTGTCCACACTGTTTATTTCAGAAAAGGACTTACTTCAGTAAGCTCAGCCCAGGCTTGTATGTACTCACCTTAAACATACAGGTTCCAAAGTAGCCCTTCTTCAATATCTGTATTAAATACCACTTCTCTTATGGCTTCAGCACTGCTTCATCTGCATTCCAGCTGAGACTCAAAGGACGTTTCAGGTTTTCTGAGAGTATGAGAGAAGAAGAAACCATGCAGATCATGTACACCACCATCACATTAAAAAAGTAAATTAAGAGATCATTAACAGAGGTTTTAATCACATCTCCTTTTCCCAAAAGCTGAGTCTGTAATTACTATGTATTTGTATTGGAGTCTTGCATTTTAGGCATGCAGCTGTAATGCATGCAGCAGAGAGGGGGTTTTTGTCTTAGTTTTTCACCATTAATGTTGATACGTTTTTATTATCCTAGTAAAAACAAGTATCCACAAAATGTCTAAAGAAATCCACACTGAAGTATTTTCTAATAAATTAGTGGGAAAATCTGTCAATGGAAAGGTATTGTGCCCTGAATGTGGTTTTAAAAATAAAAGAATCTACCAGATTTATGTTATTGCCCATGTGTACTTTATGTTTTTTCCAAAAAGGACCTAACTCTTTTAAGGAATAAGTTTCACAAAAGTAATTTTTTTTTCTTCTCACACAGAAACATGTTTGATTTGGGAATAAAAAATGAGTTATTTGACCTGGTGCGATGGATCACATGTCTGACTCACTATACTGCACCCATTACAGATGAACTCTCTGTAAAAAGGAATACCAATTTAAATGCATGGCTCCTGCATGATGACCTCCTTGTTTTATTCCCAGCAGCAGCCAGTGGCAAGAGCTACATAGTATTGCAGAGGGATGGTGAATAAAGGTTGTCTCTGTCATTCTGCCATCAAGTTTTATGTTCTGCTTCATTATACACCTCTAATTCAAATTCCCAAATACCAATCTGATTTTCAAATGATAGTGAAGAGCCTAAATAAGATTCAAAAGTACATTCTGAGTATTTCATTTTCATTCTTACTTAATCTAAAATTTCTAAATTCAGTTCAAGACCAATATGTGTAAAGATAGGGTGAAAACAGGTTGATGAAATAAGTTGTTGATGAGTCAGTTAATTTTGTTATTATTACTTTTATTGTTACTTAAAATAGAGGAGACAACATTCTATTTACCCTTGTCATGATCAGTTTTTGTTGATATGCTAGACTACAACCACCTACATTTATTTGACCTCTTTAACCATCCCAGCTGGAAGCCACAGAATATTACAATTACAGAAGCAAGCTGAGAGCATCACAGAAATGACTAAGTTTGATTTGAACCTCTTAGCATGGGCTCCTGCAATGTGTGCCTCAGCCACCAACAAGAGCCATAAGAGCAAGGAGCTCAGTTCACGCAACTTGCCTGATTGGCAATGACTTGCAGAGTCATAAACAAGGTCAGGTAAGTGATTTTCTACATATGCTGTAAAACTTGTGCATTTCAACTGTCAGTGTTGCTCAGCCCAACCTGGGATTCAGCAAGTTGTCACCAGTTGTGCAGATTTTGATTCAGATGATCCTGAGCAATTCTTCTGACCTTCTAGTTTTTGTGGTTCCTCTGCACCTGGATCGTTTTTTATCACTTCATTTTTTCTTTTGGTTGTTCTCTTTGGCAGGAGCCTTTTCATCCCTTTCTCAGCTTTCTTTGGAGAGCCTAGATATGGCAATCCTTGAATTTCCTCTATTTTACACTTTTCCTTGGGATACACTTGACTGGAAGGACTTCTCTTTTGCTCTCTGTTGGTACAGCAATTAGTCAGACAAGTTCCTGACACATAACTCCTCTCTGATTCATGATGGTAGTGAAAAGAAACAACAAGAAACAGTAATAATAACAGGAAAAACAATAATAGTAGAACCTAAGAAGGCTTTAGGTTTTTAATACTAAGCACACTTCATTGCAGTTTTCTGGATATGATCTAAAAAATCACTAGCAATCCCAAGAAAGCTGTGTGTGTGTGGTGGAAACAAAGTCAAATGAAATAAAAAGTCATTTCTTAAGATGATATTTAAGACCTTCTTTTAAGAATAATTCTGATCACAAAAGAAAAGCCACACTCTCCCTGCTCCCCAGTCCAAACAAACAAGCAAGAACTAAAAAGCAGGGAGCAAAAGAAACAGTCATAGGAAATGAGAGGGAGAAATACAGATGACATACAGCATGTCAGACAGAACAATAACACAAAGCCAGGAAATTGTTGTCCTCTGGAGATGATTTTGGCCCATAGTCATGCTTACCCCATCATCCAACATTGTTTGGATAGCTAGCTGTGATGCATTTTATAGTGTTATTTTTAATATTTATATTTCTTCATTTTATATGCTTTCCACTTGCAGACCTTTAGGAGAACATATTTTTTAGCAATTGTTTCTTTAAGGTGGATGCTGCTCAGTGAAGGACTAGCTCACTTTTATTGCCTTGCATCTCCTCATCTCTGACATCAATTGGAAATAACCAACCATGTAACTACCAAATACATCTGTGAAAAAAAAATCTATGCCAGAAAATAATATTACACTCCTAAGCAACATCACCTTAAGCAAGGAAGTTGGTGATGCAGACATCTCTCTGTACCTCTTATCTGAACCCACAAAAGAGGGACAGGGACAGATGAGAACCTGGCTTTGAATGCTTTACTTGTATGAGGCTCTTTTGGCTTTTCTTTTACTCCTGGTGCTTACCTTGCAACTTTTTTTGTCCCTTGAGTCTGTCCAGATCTGCTCTGATCAGAGCAGATCATAAGAGATTTTTCATGACCAAGTCTTGTGGAATTTGTACTCATATTTTGAAGCTTGGGCAATTTTCTCCTCTGTTGAGTTTTTGGAATTTTGTCTGTAATTTAAAAGAAAAAAATAAAAAGGAGAAAGAGAAAAATCAAACTAGGAGAAGATTAAAATAATGAATAATTTAAAAATTCAGGCTCACTAGCAAATTTCTGGAATGACTTCTTGCCTTTAGGTTTAGAATTGGGATGTTTCACAGTAGTATTAATATGGCACACAAAAGCAAACCCAAACAATTCAAATGGCATTAATGATTGATGTACAAACATACATTTAAGAAACAGCAGGAATTTTGGACTAAATAAAAGCAGAAATAAAGAGAGACAGCTGGTAGAGGCGAACAGGAAGGCTTGAAATTTTGTGACAACAAATGATAAAGTACAGTTTTATAAGCCTAATTTTCTTATTCTCTATTCAAATAAAAGAAGCATTTTGCTACTGTCAATAATGTTTATGTACTTACCAAAGCTAAAAACACACTCACTATGTGAAGTCGAGGTTTTTTTATTCAGCAGAGCCTGTGTAAAATATATGTGAAAAAACCTCATTGTATCATGCTCAAACTTAAGTTTCTTTTAAAATAAAAAAAGAAAAGAGGTTGACCTTGCAACCTTTCTATACACAAGTAGTCACTTCAGGTCAGTAACAACCATCCAGGTATTTCAAAGCATCGCACATGCATTCATTTATAAATGTGAAAATTTAAGCAAATCCAGCATAAAAGGATTTACAGGATCAGGTCCTGATTTTTATCTGTTATATCTGTCAATATAACAGATTTTTATCTGTTATATTGAAATGGATTTAAAACTAAATACCTTCAAAAGCCTGAGGTAAAATACTGTACATATACTTATGAGTTAATCAGGCTGTAGAAAGGACAGAAGACAAACCTAAGAAAGCAATAGTAATTGAAGTGAAGCTTTGAGTTTAGTATCCATATGTTTTACAACTCTGCAACCTTTTACAGGTTTCCCTTTCTTCAAAATACACTTTAAAAGAAAACACATAGCTGGATGTGTACAAATGCATGTGTGTAAGTCAGGCATAAAAAAAAGTGTATTTCTATACAAGGTGAAAAAATTGGTATAATTTCATTGATATCATAAGCCACAGATTGGAGCATAATAACATCATAAGGTAAAACATAAAAGATACATACAGATACATTTTTAAAATAGGGCCATAGACAATGATGACAGCCTTTCTTAGAACTCTTCTTTACTAAGGGAAGTGTATATCTTTTTGACTTCTTGTGTCAACAGTTTTTGAGCAGAAGTTAAAATCTGCTCTCTGCCTAAGAGGATTGGTGTTACAGTCTACAGAGGGTCCAAAAAACACACATGCAACTGCATCTAAAAGCCATCATAGTCATTCAGAATTGTTCCATGATTTTATTTCCATGGATTACACCCCTTCTTTGTTGCAGTTCACAATATTCCAGTTATTTTAGAAAACCATTCCTCTTTTGTAATGAAGTAATGCACACAAAGAAACTTTTTTCACAGACCAAGTATGTGCATTTGTAAGCTTTATCACAAGCACCATGAATCTCAGGTACTTTGGCTAGAGAACTAGGAAAGGTAACTTTGTGCTAGTGAAAAAAATCCTTAAAGCCCTTCCTGATCCAAAGGCTGAGGCAGTATGTGTCATGGAGCCAGGCTGCCAAACAAACAAATGGAGATGGATCTAACTCGGGGCTGTCAACACAGTAGTAAGAAAAGCATTCCAATGGTAAAATTCAATAATTTTGAATCTGTACTGCAAATGGCATTTTAAAAGCACTGAGGAGAAGAAAAATAATCACTGTTGGCACAAGATGGTAAACAGCACCAATAATGTCAAGCATTTCACAAAAAATTTGGTCTAATTTTAGAAGAGGATTTTCTTATACTTGCACTTTAAATCAATGGTCACAGATGAGCATGAACAATATTAGCCCAGGTTTTGTCCTAACTATTAAACAGAACCAGTACAGACTAAAACAAATTTGTTATGTTGGGAATGAATGCTGCCTGCCAAAAAGCATTGTGATGTGCAGCTACAGCCCTACAATAATCAATCATCAATCAGTCATAGAAGGAGCTTATTCTGCCATTATACAAAGATCTTAATTTAATATATGTGCAGTTCTCAAGAGGTAAGAGATAAAGCTTTCTTCCAATGAATAAAGCAATAGTTTCCATGGAGTCGACACATTTAAATCCAGGAAAATACAAAACAGGAAAATACAAGGCAAGAAAAAAACCCCAAAATATGTAGATTGAAGCAGGACTAGTAGGATTCCTATTCTTCCATTTCTTATTTCATTTTAAAAAGGCAGCATCCTAACTTTTCTAATTTAGGAAGGGGAAAAGGATATTATAATCCATACCAAAATATTCTTGAAGAATTTAGGACTCAATATTCCCTTCCAAAATAACAAGAAATACTGTACTGATTGAAATCTTGTCAGTGGAAACTGAT
Organism: Anthoscopus minutus; assembly: GCA_013399455.1. Lineage (NCBI taxonomy): Eukaryota > Metazoa > Chordata > Aves > Passeriformes > Paridae > Anthoscopus > Anthoscopus minutus. Next base: position 130,560 of record VWYI01009437.1, read on the forward strand.
TCAATGAAATGTATGCCCTTCCAGGATAAGCAAAGGGCTATTTTAAGCCATGGAAAAAACCTGAATTATATTAGTTATTTAATAATAATATAATTTAAGGTAAATATTAAGTATCGAAATAAAATACATAAAATAATCAGAATAAATTCAAAATCAATGCTCAAAAATGGTTTGAATCCGACAAATTTTTTATATTTAAATTCATAACTCTTTAGATCTCCTGATAATAATATTAAGCCCCCTGGAAAAGAAAGTGGAGGGAAGGAGAAAAAACCCAACATTTCTGATGTTTATTTTTGAAACATAGGCATTTTCTTTCCCTTAAGTGAGCTTACAACCACTCTGGCACCTATTCTGCACCACTAAATAACAACTGGATGCTCATACTTGGAAAGCTGGGTGAGGGAAGCAATTTAAAATTTATTTTCATAGTGGAAAATAGGTTTTGCCAAAATAGTTTCAGTTTATGAAAGGAGAGAACAGCTGTATTTGGTTTATAATAAATCTTTCACAAATCAGTAAAAGCAAATAGACAGCACAACTGTAACCCATAAAAGTGGAAAATATTAGACAACAGACAGTGAAATTGTTAAACTTTCCCACAGATGCTGTTGGTAAAATGCCTCTGCAGAATTTGTACATGAAATGTGCATGAAACGCAAACCTGAAGGCAAGAGGCATTGGAATGAGGCAGAATTACTTATTAGGGGAATATCCTATTAAGGTGGCTATTCTGGGCATGGAGGAAGGTGTCTCCAACAGCTTCCTTCTCCTATTACTGAATGTTAGTGCAGAATAATTACTTGCTTGCCAAAAATGAGAGGACATTGACCCTGCAGACTTATTGAATTCGTGCTGCTTGCCTTCGGGCCATGTCGGGGGTTATTCAATTTTGCCTGAGGAGGACAATCTATTATGAGAGATGAGTCAAGAAGGCACCTTCCCTGATTGCCCCCCAAAACCATTATCGCAGCGTGGAGGGGGCACGGGCGGCGAGTGGACGGACAAGGCAGCGCTGATCCCGATTACCCGGGGACCAGACACAATTTGCATTGTGAGCAGCGCTGCAGCTCTGGGCAATCAGCCAGGGCCGGGCCGGCAGCGGCAGCAGCGCCGTGCCGCTAATTGCTTGTGCTTGGCGTGGCAACCTTCACCCTCACGAGGAGGAGGAGGCTCAGCGGCTTCATCTGCACCTGGGTGAATGTTTTTGCACTGACAAAGAAACACAAGTTGTCCCCAAAAGGAAAATCCAATATTTGAGGTGCGAAACATTTTTACACCTCCGGTACTCCTTCATTTTTACTGTGTTAATTGTTTCATGTTGATGTTTTCAAGCAACTTTATGAGACAGAGTCAAGTCACAGCTTCATTTAAAATGAACGGACTTATAAAACTGACAAAAAGGTTTATGTGGAGTTAAAAACCAAAACAACAAATACAAGTGAAAGTCAGAGGATTCATTTCTGTTGAAAGACGAATATGTGATCCTTTGCAACAAGCTTGCCCCAACATCAATGGAAATCTTTCCAGTGGGTTTTAATAGCTTCCAATCAGGCCACTTTTTTCACATGAAGGTCCTGTTCTTACAAGATTTTACAGGTTCCTCAGCTTTGAAAGGAGGAGTGCTGTATTACATACCTGAACACAGCTGCTAAATTTATGGAACTAATTTGACATGCAAAATAAATCAGTGTTTTCCCGTTCTCAAAGGATACACTATTCCCAATGTTGTCTGCTGCAGGTGAAATTGATCTGAATCCTGACTCAAAGCCAAATGAAGCCACTGGAAGTGTTCTGTGACTCATTTAAATGTGTTTGGTTTAATTTGAACCATGCTAAAGCTCTTTGCTTGTGAGAAAAGAGAAACTTAGCACAGAAATACATGTGAAAATATAGGTGTCAGCACAGAAAAATGAAATTGTTTCCTCAGGTCTGTTAATACAATGAGGAATCATCCTTCTGTCCTTACACCCTGTTTTCCAATATTTTGCGTAGTTTGGAATTTTCCTAACATCTATAAAAGTCTGAAATATCTTTATGTAGGTTTGAAAGCTGGTTAAAACATATGGCTAGCAAACTTACAAGAATAAAGTGAAATATGCCTTTTAGCATGTCCTAGTAACTGTAAAAATCCCCACTTTCTAATGTTATACTGTCCATGTTGGCATCAATGATCACTTTTATAAAGAGAATAAAGAATTCTAATATCTAATGGGCCCCCAAATCAACGAGCAAAGTCAGTACAAATACAAACTAATTTATTCTGCCTTGGTGACTGGTCTGTCACTGGTCTGTGGGGGTGATTTGATGGGTACAGTGTGTATCAGTATACAAGTTACCAAATTGATTCCTCTTGAAACCTCAGCTTGGATTACATGAGGTCAAACAAAGGAAGATGAAGACATTGTGTCAATCTTGTTTGCAGCAAATAAGAGCAGTCCATATTTAAGGGCTTGGTTTAAGATTTCTAGGTGTATTTAGACTGATACAGTGTGTCCTTTCCTCATGAAAACTCAACCTCAATAATTAGCTGCTCTCCTTAAAATAAAAAAAAAAACAAAACCAAACCAACAAAAAACTGTTCATAGTTATTTTCCATTCACATATTCCTTTCCTAGATCAAAACAGTAATCATCAGAGTAACTACAAGGTGCATAAACACAGATATTAACTTGGGCTAGCAGGGGTATCCCTTTCACCCAATTATTGCAGAAGGACTCAGACTTCTGGATTGTCTGTACCAGCATCGATTGCTCTGGTAGACATATCTAGAATGACACAAGCTTGGCCACTTGATTTGCATCAAGAAGAAATATTACAGAACTGTAAAAAAGCATTATATAATATTAAGCAAACACTGAAAAGCATTCGAGCCTTGCTCTGAAAAAAAATTTCTCAATTTACTCCCCATCTTTTCTGGAGTGAACATTCTTCTAACAGCAGACAGCTTCAAAGCACTGGGACAATTTCTGCCTGAACTGAACTGAGGGACCTCTGGCCAACATTCTCCTTGTCAGATTTTCCATGTGTCCCAAAGTGGAATACATCCCACACATTGCATGATGAAAAGTTCCTGAGCACCATATTACTATAATGAGATAACAATTACAATAACATTTTGCATTCTCAATCGTTTACTCAGTTGAAAGTTAAGTCCCAAGTTACATGCATGAAAGAACTGCATTATTAAAGAAGACTCCATTTTAATATTTACTAACTTCTTAGTGCATGACTTGGCAACCACCATAACATTTTTTCTACTATAGGGGTTTTTCAGGGCTTTGTGGTCTTTGAGCAGGATTGGGGAAAGCTCTGAATGGATTTCCTTTGTTTTATTTTCAGGCATGCTAATGAAAGAAATTTCTCTGTGGAGCCTTATACAGACGTCCAAAGGTTTCTTCAGCCATGTTGAGCTTTGAGTAACTTGTCCATGCAGGAAGATACATACAGCTAAGGACAGGGAATAGACTTAACTCTTTTACCCCAAATCACAAGCAGAAAGGAAAGAAGCAAGTGGCTATTGTACTTTGCAGATAATTGCTAACAGCGGTGGAACCGTGACAGATGAGAACCTTCCTTGTCAGTAGGGGAGAGCTACACAAAAAGGAAACTTTCCTGACATCCTGGTTTTCCATGTTTGTCCTCTTTAGGTCTTCTGGGATGGCAGGACATTTTATCTGAGGAGAGGCATGGTACTAAAAGGGCTCTGCATTTTGCCAGCATAAAGATGACCTTTGTAGCACATTTAGCATCATCTACTAGTGTTGAATAGTGAACCCCAAGTCTTTTGTGTAGTTTCTACACACACACACATCCACACACGATCTATCCACCCTTTCCACAGAGAACACAACTATACACATCTCCAGACTGGACTGGCATCACTCTGATCTTTATATACTGATACCAGAAGGTATTTCTCCAAGTAAAATACATTTCTAATGATTGATTCTCCACTGTAAGACTTCCTCACCTGCTCTAGAGAGATCAAAAAGCTTAAGCAAAACTTCAGTTTTGTTCCGTTACTTAATATGCAGCTTTTCTTACAGAAGTGCTAGCAGATAGGTACTATATCAGAACATTACTGTGGCCTCAATAACTTCACTGTCAATGCCAGTACTTTTCAGATGATAGTGACAGTTCATGGCCCCTGGGGAATATACTCTAGCCCAAGATAGAGGTGCACAAACAGCAAAAAAGAAAAACTACAGAATGATCACATACCTTTAGACAGGCTGTTTACCAGCAATATATAGCTGTTTATGCCCAGAAAGACAAAGCTTTAATGAATCAGGATGTTTTCCCAATTCTTAGATCTCTGACATGGGTATTTCAGAAGTAAGTGCACCAGATAAATTTCTCTTCTTTTCCTGGCATTTTTTGCTTTCTTTCCTACTAAGTGAATAACCTTAGCAACATCCCCAATGCCTCATCTCAAAAAATTAATATTTTGTAATATTTCCTTTGTGAGTGATTCAGGTAAACTAGGAACTACATGATGGAAAACAGATACACATGGCTCATCTTTAGCCATCATATGGCCTTTTAGTCACAAGTTTCTAATGAAATTTTTGTACAACTAAAGACAGTAAGATTTGGCTGAGGAGGTGGTGATGCTGAGCTCCATCCCATAATGCAGTCACTCAGACTTCCACATTCTCCTGTGGCAGAAATGGCTCTTTTAGTTATATAAGATAACTGCTTTTATGTTATATGATTTTATGTTTATAATGCTTTTATGTTATATATTTATGTATGCTTATATGTTTATAATGCTTTTATGTTATATAAGATAAAGTTACTCTGAGAAGATTGGCTCTTTATTTTCAAAAGCAACCCCCTTTCTACCATTCCAAGTGACTGGAACTCAATCAACACCTCATCTGGAAGGATTGACTTGAGACATTGATTCTTGAGGTGCTGGATTAAGGCAGCAAGAGCAAGACAGATTGATCCCATTTGTAGCTTTTTTCTCTCAGCTTTTACACTATAGAAACCATTTTTACATTTTTCAACGTCTTTTCTCTGTCTGCCTTCTAAGAAAGAAAATGCTTTTCCCAGAGATAATTTTAGTTTTTCAGATATAAAAACGTATCTTAGAGCATTTCAAAGAGCTGACCAACTTAAAATGGAGTATAATTTGATAATTCAGTGAATTCACTGATTGCATCTAATGGCCCGGTTTTATTTGTGGTTTCATATTAAAAACTCATATTTTTTTAAAACCTATTTTGGAAACAAGCTCTCTTGGACCATTGATATACTCTACTAAGTAAATTACTGTTTAGAAGCTCTTGTTTAGAGGGTTGCCAGTCTACTGCAGTGCAACTCAGTCCAAAAGAGCTGTTGAATTTTGCTGTAGAAATAATTACCATACTTTACTGTTTAGAGCATGCTAAAGCTCTAAAAAGGAATTTTTCTTTCTGACTCCAGGTTATAAAGATAATTTTTCATACCAGTTTACAAGAGCAAGTTAACATAAAGGCAATGGGCCCTGTAAATGAAAAATGCCTGGGAACAATGATGGGCAACACAGGACCAGCAAAATATCCATCTTCACTGTTTCTGTGCTAGGGGGAATTTGGCAAAAATAAAGGAGAGATTTTGTTCCCATCAATCCCTGTGTGCCAGTACAATCTCTGGGAGCCATCATCAGCCGTACGTCCAAGTAAAGCATAAATATGTTAAACCTGTCTCTGTAATGAATAAGTCTTCTAGCACTGCATATGTCACTTCTGGTCATGGACCATAATTCTGCACTCAGCAGTGTTCACATATATACCTCCATTTGGGACAGCAGCAGTAAAAACAGAAAGGTCTCTGGTTTCCACATATTTTCTGGCATGGATGGATTTTCTTCTGCATTGGAGGATTAGGATTAGAGTACAGACATAATAAAACTTCAGGGCTTCCTTTCCAGTATGGGTTCTTATTAGAATCACATGGGGACATAAATGGATCATAAAAATAGTAAATCTGTTATTATTTCAGTAATATTTATTATTCGTACACAGGATATATTGAAAGAATTAATTCTGGACATGTATCAGCAAAATTATATTAATGAATAAATCACTCCTCTCTTGGCTCCCCAGACCAATTTTGAGAACTGCTTAAGTAAACAACAAACTTGAAAAAATCAGCTTTTGATTACTTGCAGTATTCCAAACAACACATCAAAACATGAGGAAAGGTGAAGTCCTTTCTAGGGCAGGACTGCTAAGGTTTGGACATTTAGAAGACAGAGACACCCACAGCTAGAAGAGAACGCCACCAAACGACTAGATGAAGAAAACTCAATCTATGACAGTAGATGAATGAGTGTAGGAAAGACCCAAGCTCATAACACCTGGAAAAACATTATCTCCTAGGTTTAGACATAGCTTGGGTGAGAGGACATTTGAGAAAAGCTGATCAGAGATGGGTGAGGTGAGTAGAATTGACTGATAGGCTGCTGTTAGAAAGTTAGACTGACCTGATTTTCTTATAATGACTGAAACAGGAGACAGTGGCAAGAGGAAATACAAGTTGTAAATCTTTGAATGAGAGGTGAGGACAAAACATATAAGAGGAAATGGCAAAAAGATTGACCAAGGTATGAGCTCGAATAGAAGAAAACTGATCCAAGGTAATGAAGTAGAGGTGGGAGCTTGCTTAAATAAAATTGTCACTCAAAAGACAGAAATAAAGACAAGAATAAGGTCCTCTGAGTGTGACTATGCTCTTCTGGCCTGACTGCAACCACAAATATTGTAATGGAAAAATCAGCTCTACACTCATGATTTGAAACAGAATAACCAGCTTTAGTACAACAGGGAGAAAACCTTTTGAGCTCTTTTTCCTCTCTTTCATTAGCTTCTTTGGCAGTATTTTCCCTCTGTCCATAGTGATTCTCTGATGTTTTCTCCAAAAAGTTTTCTCTGGGCTCTTGTACCACTGCTGAAATGCAAAAAATACCTATAGAGCCAAATCATATCCCAGAACTGTCCAGCCTTGATTCCCCAAGGAAATATCAATATCTAGCACACTGCTCGCTCAACAGCTTAGGACCTTACACTCTGACAACTGCAACCCAGTGAATCCCTGGAGGACAGAGTTGACTTATCTTGATTAGAAATTTAGGAGAAAATAAGAATGCCACTTTGTGCTGTTTACAAGATAAAAACTGAAGACCTGCTTCAGTGGATTCCCATGTAATGCATCTGAAAGGGCAAAGTGAGATATCAGGCTGTGCACGTTCACTGCTGTATTCAGACTTTTCACATTTTGATCAAGTCAGAAACAAGTCTCACAACTCCCAGTTGCCTCCAGTTACTGAATAGAGAGAGATGAACTTGGAAGAACAAACACTGATCTTAGGACAAAGATCTTATGTAACTCTTCCTAGGGAGTGTGAACTGTGCACAGAAAATGGTGCTCAGAGTGCTGAGCAGAAATAAAGAAGGCCAAGTGTTTTAAATGTGTTTTAAACCAGGACATAGCAGGACAGTGGCTCACAGCCTACACATCAACAGTGGGAAAACGTGATGTGGCAAGTGGATCATTTCTGTTATCTGTGTCATTTGCAGATGCTGCAACACCTGCAGGCTGCTACTTTCCAAAATAACTGTATAAATGAGGGCAGGAATGACATCCAGTCTAGAAAATGCTGTCCCTACATCCTCCCCCAAGCCTAATGTCTCTCAGAACAAGGAAGAGGGTTCACCTCCCTTTTGTGCCACCAGGAGTTCTCAGGGATCCATGCTGCATGTTAGGTTGCAGTCCCTCTGCAGTTCCTACAGTAGCCCCAACCCAGCCCTGGGAGCCTGGACCAGAGGGAAGCTCTTCACAGCACTACCACTGCCAGAGCAGCCACTAAAGCCAGGGGAAGTTCCTAGTTCACATTCTTCTCCCAGAGCCTAACACATTTTTCATTTCCAAATTTATTTTCTAAAAGCTTTAAACCTGGTGATAATGTACAGACACTAAATACAATTGTCATATCTGACTATGAGCTTTGAATGGAGTTGAATTATTCTACAGAATTCTTTTCTCTGTTTCTCTCACCTCTGTCAAGAATCTGTATGAATTTTCACTCACCATCAGAAACATTCTTCTGTTCAGGTTCAACATTCTTCTGACTATTCCTCAAAGGACCTTTTAAATAAACAATAAATAAATTTAAAATTCTGTATCTAGCAGCTACTTTTTTTCCTTTTAATATAGGAAAGCTAGCCCTACTTGCTCAGGGAATTTTTGCCTAATGTTCATAGAAGCGTATGTGTGAGTGTACTGGCTTATCAGACTAAAATTTGGCATTGGAACAGAGCAGCAGAAATGAATAGCTACAGATTGCAGATAACATTTGTATTGACCACTGATCTATTGAACTGTTATATTTAGAAGGATCATTTAAAGGAAAATCTCATAGGATATTGAATTTGAAGCTGTTCCAGCTACTCTGCAGGGCTTTTATTTTCTCTTCCTTTTCTCTTCCCTGCAGTGAATTCTCCAAGGCAAATGGTGTAAAATATTTTGCTGGAGGGGATACTTTACTTTCAAGATTTATTCCTTTGCATCACAAGTATATCAAGGAAAAAAAATCAAAAACAATAGCAAAAATGTTGAAAGAACTAGAAAGTTTGTTTTCAATCACACTGTGAGAGTTTGACAGTCCAGCAGAGATTACTTGTTTTATCATGGAGGGAGGTTTTATGATAGGCAACAATGATCAAACTGAGACAACTCTCATTATTTTATTTTAATATTAGTTATTTCTCCTTTGATGCGATGTCAAGAGAAGAACTGTCCGTCCCACTTAGACATCAGCTACAGAGGAACTGTCGGTTAATTATCTTGACAGATAAAACCTGCAAGTTCATTCTGATGAACTGTGATCTATAAAATGTAAAATATATCAAAGTGTTTTGTGTACAAGACTCCTTGGTATGTTAATAGCATGTATTTAGAGGTGCTTGGTCTCTGCTTTTCTCCTATCAATGGTTTGTATGTTGAGCTAACACTTGGCTTCTTATTTGCAATATTCTGGTCGGATCATACACACACACACACACCCTGTTACCATCTGGCTTGCTTCAAGGGGAGAAATATGCATTAGACTATTTAACAGTCTTCAATATCCAAACCTGGGGGAATGTTTTATTGGTCATTTCACCTTGTGCATTCTCTTCCTCTTTATTCTCTTCCTAAAGCATCTTGTACGACTTTTTACTCTTATTAAGTGTTGATAGGGAAAATAAACAAATATCTTACTGTTAAAGAGATTCTTGCCAGGCGGTAAAAGAAATATGTGCTCCTATGAGATTTGCTTACATATTCTGTGGATTGTAGATAGTATAGCTTTACATTTATTGAAATTGTCTTTTCCCCCTGAGTTCTAAGAAAATGTGCCTAAAGCTATTATCGCATCTATCGACTCTGTGGGATTTAATGGACGTGGCTCTTGCTCCCAAGTGGTTGGAAAATGACCTCTATGAAGCAAAGTTCAAGCAGAGTGAAAGCTCTGAGGCTGAGATTAGAGACCTGTCAGTTGCCTGGTAGGATAAAAGTGTAAAATTATATGTGACGCTCGGTTCAGTCACATCAAACAGCTCAGAAATGTTTACTGAATGAACTACACAGTCGCTAATTACACTTTCCCCTTAAGTATTCACATTATCATGGGCAACAAATACCCAGAGAATCTGGAAAGGGAAAGCTGCTAATAAGTATGCAACAATTACACCAGGCATGGTTTTGCACCTTAATTTTCCTACAGTGACTATTTATAGTGAAGAGGCAAATTTGGCCAGTATCTCTGGTTTTGATCTTCTAAAAAAAATAAAAAAGATACATTTTTAAATCAGAATATAGCAACAGGAGCACAACTACGAACAATAAAATAAACACAGCTTCCTCAAAACGTGGTACAAAACATTGCTTTAACCCAGTGACCCTTAGTGACTAGACTGTTCAGGATGGTCACATATATAATGTCAAATGATTACAGCAGCAACTAAAACCTGATTAATCAAAGTGTGTTGAAGTTGCTCTTCCACTTCTTTCTGGAGGAAGTACATTAACCTTTCAAATCGTGGGTGTTTTTGTCATTTTTGCAACTTTCTTATATTAAAAATTCCCTTTCTTTTGATATTTGCTAAGTCCACATTTTGTAACAGTGCAGAAGACTACAGGTGAAAGGCTCTCCTTTTATAAGTAAGGACCCTGCACTACACTTTAACTATCACCCACAAAGATTTCTGATCATGAATGGTACCCAGAAAGCAAAAGCAGGAGGGCCCAGGGATGTCTGAGCTGAGCTTTGTAGGGCAGTTTTAGTAGACTGGCCTGAGACACTTCAGGTGAGAAGAAAGAGAAAACAAGGCCAGGGCAGGCTTTGCTGCTGGGGTTCACATGCTAGAAGACATGTTCCACCTCATCCACTTACAAGCCTTTGGAAGCCCATTGGAACATCAAGGTCTTTAGTAAATCCACAGAGCAGGAAATTGGGGATGCTCTGTTTCCAGTGGCAGATGGGTAATGAGTCAGTCAAGCACGGGACTGTAAGAAGGAGAGGTAAGTGCTAAACCTGATATCTGTGTGCTGTCTGTGGCCAGTTTATGGGACCTGTTGGGTTTTTTTTCTTCTTTCTTTGAAAATGCATTTTATACATTGAAAATACCATTTTTTTTTCTTCTCAGTAATTTTTTTAAAATCATATTCTACAGGTCAGAAAAGGAAGAATTTATTTGTTTAAAGTAATAATTATAGCAGATAGAAAATTATACACAATAAAAGTTACAGTAAAGTGTTGAGTCATTCTAGAATAAAACATTTTTTGCCATCTGTTTTGCTGTCAAAGTATAGTTTAGTTATATTACATTAGCAAGTTTAGACAACAAATTATTTCACATAAAGATATTTGCTGTAGCAGTTGTCATATAATAAGTGTAGCTTTTTCTCTGTATTTGAATTTAATATATATTATTTTTAAGTGAATAATTTTCACAGATAACAATTAGCTTTTTCCTGATCTTTTAATTCCAAATTCTTTAACATCATAAAAAAGACTAATTAACAAATTCAGAACAATAATCTTCTACAATATATTCAATAACTCTCTAGTAAAAGTATTTTTTCTTTCCACTTTT
>VWYI01009438.1:5403-39561 GCA_013399455.1 Anthoscopus minutus
AGAAAAACTGATGATGTCAAGAGGGAGCAAGTTGCGATGAAAACCAATTGTCTTCCTCAAAAGTTAAGCTACTCTTTTTCTCTCATTTTCTTTTTCTTCTTGTTTTAAATCTAGAGTATTTTTTGGTTTTTTGGTTTTTGGTTTTTTTTTAAAAGAAATGTTTAGGTAAGGTTTATCTTGAATCTTAATTGCCTTAATTTTAAGGACGTCAAAGGCTCTCAAGGCAAGCTGTCAACGTCTTGTTAGAAAACCCGAGAATGAATTGAAACTGCTCACACCGGTGCTGGTGCAGAAGTTTAATAGACTGAGTTTTTGGGGTGAACAAAAAATAAACTGTACAGTTTAAAAGAAAATGATTTTCTTCTTTTGAAGAAAAGTTGATGATAAAGGAACTGTGGCAACTGAAAGGATTGGAAAAATGCTGGGACTTTTATGAACTTTGTCTTAAGTGTTGACAGAAAAAAAAATCTAGAAGGCTAAAGCATTTTACAGTAAAGTTATTGAATTGAGAAAAAAACTTGCTGCATTATAGAGAATGCAGGGTTTTTTTCTTGCAGAATGCAGATTTTTTTATTTACAAAGCGTGATCGCTAGCAAAAGCATTAGTGCTTTTTATCTGCAGTCTTTTTTATGAGCTTTAAGAAGTTTTTAGTCCGCTTTGCTTGTCACATTGCAAAAACCTAGCTTAAGAGCATTAAAAAAACTTAAGTAGATAGGAGCTTATGGTCAAAAAAGTGCAAAAAAAGCAATAGATAGAAGAAATTGTTGACAATTTCTGTAGTCTTTCCTAGTTGTGAACAAATGCAGCCTATGGATGGCCTATTTTATACCAAAGATGAAGTGACACCCTAACGCAGTCCAGAAGATAGAGGGTTTTTTTTCTTTTTTTTATCTTTATTTGACCTACATGGCCGGACCAGTTCTTACTTTCTTGTTTGTTTAAACTATCTTCCACTGGTGTTTTACATACTACATATGTTTATAGTGGAAATTTCAGAATAGTTGGTATCAGAAGCTGTCTGGGTTTTTGATGGTATGCTTTGGAGAACATCCCAAAGCAAGGGGGATTGGGTTACCAACTAATCTGTCCAGGCAGGCTTTAATTTTGGTGAGTTTTTCTCTTTAATTACCTGATCTTTGGTATTTCTACTGAAACAGTCTTCCTTCTGAATTCCAACATACCAATTCATTTCTTCACCTCAGTCTTTGTCATCGTCCAGCATGCATAGCCACCTTAATTCTGCATCTATTTCTCAGTGTTGCATTTGAGTTGCCAGGTAGATATAAGAGAAAGCAAACTTGATCTTTGTTCCCATTTTAGCTTTCCCATACAAGCAGAAATTTTGAAAATTACATCATACTGTCATGCAGGCAGGAAGTTAAAAATTATTCTTCTCTGCTATGATTTCTGTTGTCTTAATATGTTGGCTGACAATCACTAATTAGTATGATTAGGCAAATAAAAAAGTAAAATAAAAGATAATAATTAAAAAAAGACATTAAATTTAATCCACCAAAACCTTTTTTAGGAATGACAGTTATTTTCTATACAGAAGTCTTGATTATGGCCCATACTTCTTCCAAACAGACAAAAAAGGTGAGAAGGAAGTCAAAAGATGATTTTTTTCCTTAAAGAGGCAGAAGTGAAGCAGCATTTCCATATATACATACATACACACATTTCTATGTGTAAAAATTAAACCAAACACTTTTAAACTTTCCTAAATCCAGAAGAGAGGGGAAGGCTCATCACATTTATTGTGGTGTATTAGAGACAGGGTATCCATTAAAAATAAGGAAAAGAAAAATATATGTATTGGATCAATCTGATTCAGCTGCCCAATCTTAAAAAGGGGTCTGTGTTTCCCTAACCTGACTTTTTTGGGGAAAAGAACACAATTATTTTTTTAAATCAGTAAAACAAGATCGTATTTTTTAACATAGTGGGAGGGGGGAGGGGGTTTCCCGAGTAAATGCTGCTAGGTATGCAACACAGAAAAGAGAGAAATGGGAGTTCACATGTTTCTTCACCATAGGAAGAGGGCCTGATTTTCAGAAGTGATAAAACTTCTACTTTCTCCAGAGTAGCTGTTGATATTCAGCACTTCTGAAAACCAGATGATGCCAAAGTAAAAGATCATCCACAACATGTTTTCAATTCAGTAAAAAACCCCAAACCTCTCTTTCTGTTTCATGTGCTGTCTCATTACTTGTTGCTTTTTGAGAGGGACACCTGAACTGTGTCCTTGGATAAAGGTTCCCTCTTTCTTTAGAGGGCATATGAGGGAAAAAATCGATCTAGCCTTATTTTCTTCCTTTCTACACATACTCTCTTTCTGTCTCTTTCTGAATTATTTGTACAAATGGAGATAACCCCAGGCACAAGTCAGTTAAATATGAAATAAAGACATTTGTTTCTGTGTTAGTTCTACTGTGACACACAAAAAGTCTCATTTACTATCAACAATGAGGCTACAAGGTAGCTACCATGTGGCTGATGAATATGCTGAGGTACCTTCTTGTTTCTATTCAGAACTCTGCTGCTTTATTTATACATTCAGAAACATTTTTCTTATTTTTTTCAGCAAAGTTAAACAATCTCAGTGTTTTTTATTAAGCCAGGCAGGCAACATGATATCACAGTGCCTGTCACTTTAAAGTGTTTCAAGTGCATTCTGTATTAGAATTGTTCCCTTTCTTTTCCATGCTGTAATGTTCAATAGTGTTTGAAATCAAAAGAAACAAAGCAAAGAAGTAGAGGAAGAAGAAGTGGAAAGAAAATGGACCCCTTAAATACAATTCATCATCTTACTGATCCCAAAAAAACAGTGAACTGGTATTTGAAATCTATGAATTGTAAACACTGTGAGCCTTGAGTATAAACAGTCATAGATCATAAGGTAAGAAAAAAGCTTATTTGGAACTTACAAAATGCTTAGAAAGTGGTAACTCATTTCTGAAAGTCAAAAACGAGATAAAAGTGAACAGTGAAATAATAACACACTTACTGCATGGGTATTGTCACTTGGTGGCCTCTGAAATCTTAAACTGGTTTTCTTTATGTTTGTTCTGGCTAATAGGGTTTGTTTTGGTTTGTTGGTTTTTTTTGGTTGGTTTTTTTTTTTGAAGGTTTATTTTCATGCTCTGTTTTGTTTCTGTTTTCCTTTTTTTTTTTTTTTGATGACCTGAATTTGTAAAGTCAATATCTTTGTCTGTCTTGCCAATTTAGCTTTAAATATCAAGAGAGTTCCTGAAAGATTGCAGAAACAACTCTAGATGTCTAAGGCAATGGTGCCTGGCCCAGAGGTCTAGAAGTAACATCAAATCCATAAACTGAACTGCGTATGTACTTTCCATCACACCTTAATTCTTGTAAATAATCAAATCTGGATGTTCAGGTTTGGTAATATTTTTTTTACCTTAAAAGATAAATACAAAAGGGGTGTCAGAAAACTATGAATTGTGGCTAGAAAATTCTGAGTACCTGGGCTTGTCACTTACTGGTTAAAAAAATAAAAAGATACATTGGATCTGAAGAGAGTATTATATTTGCAGGTGCTGACCCAAGTGTAGATCAGGGCACTGAAAAAAATGTCACTGTTCCCGCTGAGATTGCAGAGGGACTCTTCTTCCTATCTGGCTCTACTGCTGGTTTTGTAAGCACTTTTCACCTGTGACAGTCAGGCCTAAAATTGTGAATGTCCTCTTATTGCCTTCCAGTGAAACAGACTCTTGAAATGTCCTTAGCCTGTGCTTACTTGTATAGTTCTGTTTACCAAGAGACTGCCTTGGTTGTGTTGGTCAAGAAATCCACCATAATGCAGAATGAGGCATATCTGAGAGCAATTGCATCACATTATATCATCTTCTGCTATGGATGCATGCCCAAACGTGGAAGATAAAAGGCTGGTCATTAGAGAAGTGAGGGCTTAAACTTTCATCGGACAATTGGGCTGTAGCATTCAAATGGATTTTTACTAGAGTAAAAATCAAATGAAGGGTATTATTTATGTATGTATGTGTACCAAAACTCAGCAAATTTGAAGAAGCCTGCATTGTAATAAAGTTTATTTTTAATATGTCATAGTATTTGGATCTATATTATGTTGTTTATGGTACTGAAGATTGATACTGATCCTAAGTGTTTAAAAAATTGCCATGCTTCATGGTTTTAAGCTTGATGGTGCTCCTCATGCCACTTCATTTTAATGCTGAGGCTGACATGAGCAAAACAGGTTTAGGCAGACTCACTTAACTCCACCTATAGCAAGAGTCATGGTAAAGAGTGATAATGTGCTTAAAAGTAATGGATTGATCCATTTTTAGTGATGAGACCAAATGTGGTAGTTGAAGATAGTAATGTTTGATATACTCATGGTCAACATTTTCTTTCAAACTTTATTTAACATGAAATTGGTCCGGATATAAAAGAAGTGCCCTAGGCTAAGGGATTTTCTTGGTCTTTCTCGGTAGCCCACGTTAACCAAGAAAACAGTCATGGTGTGATGGAAATGCAAAACAGAAAACAACAAAACTGCTGACATTTGATGCATTAGTCTTTTCTGTTTAATGACAATTGACTCCAGTAATGCGGATTCCTTTCATTTCTAATACGCATACACACAGTCCTGCACGCACACTTTCTCAGAAGGAGGGCTGAGTGAGCAGCAGACTTCTCCTCCCCTTCAGTGGAGCAGATTTCTAGAATCTCAACAGGCAGCAAAGATGCAGTGTAAGGAGAGTTATTTTCCTCTCAGAAGGAGCACCAACTTTTTCTATATTGCTCCTGTCACCCAAATAGGCTAGAGCTCTGTATGTAGCCCAGAGATTTATTCACCTTTGTGCCTCAAAGCAGGCAGAAGAGACCCTTTCTTCTCCCCTTTATTAACATGCTCTTTGTTAAAATGGAACAGAAAATTATGAGAGTAAAACTGTAAAAGAAATTAATCCCAGTGCTGGTTCAGATTTCCATGATAAGAAAAAATTATTGTGTTTATTGAAGTTGTTCAGTTCAACTGTTCATTCCCCAACAGGGGACAGCTGAGTTCTTTTACCTTAATAAAAATGTGTAATGAAGTGGAAAATGTCAGCCCTTGACAGGTTCACAAATCCATTTTTCCTTGTAGGTCCAAAGCCTGCAAGGTGTAAGCACCTTCCAAGATCTGGATGTGTTGTCCTTAAAAGAGTATTTGCCCAACATTAATTTTCTGCCTTTAAGTGTCTTTCTCTTGGATAATAATTTTATGAATTTGGTGAAATTTACAGTCAGTTATATTTTTAAAAGCCCAAAAATACAGCCTAAAGAATAGAACATGATGTTTATGTAATTGAAGTATTATTAAATATGATGTATTCCAGAGTGGAAGAAAATTCTACTATCTTTTTGAGGCAAAACAATTTTATGTAAAACCAGGAAGTGTACAGAATTCATTTAGGAATTTTTAATTGTTTTCCTTTTTAAATGAGGATGAATAGATTCTATCTGTAAGAAAAATCAAAGCAGCTTTGAAAGCAAATGAACTTCCTATCAAGAAAACATGCATCACAAAAATGGGTCAGAGGTTCTTTACTGCCCTTACAGACTTCACTGCAGCCAAAATGTAGAATACGGAACCTCTGTGATACTTAAATCATGAATCTTATTTATATGGGCATCTGTGTGCTGATGTCTCAGAATGTCTCTGAAAGATCTGTACTGCTATGATTTTTTTTTTATGTTTTCCATTTGTAACACAGTCCTAAATAGCTGCCATTTTCCCACTCCTGGGGCTTTCTGTAGATCAGTGGATGTTAGGTTTAAACTTCTGTTTTCTTTGATGAAGCTTTCAATAAAAAAATAAAGAAAGAAAAGAGCTGGGTGACTCTGTGTTCTTGTGGCACCTTTCTGGAGAGGCTTCCCAAGGCTGTGACTCTTGTGCTGAGCACAGAGGGAGCAGAAAGTCTTTGCAGCAAAGCCTGCCTCCTCCACACCTTCACCAAATGGAAGGGAGGAATCAGAGAGACAGGAGAGCTCTATTGCCCTGCCAGCAGCACAGCCACCCACGTGCTAGGAGGTGAAATACAGGAGGAAGTGGTGTTTCTCACACCAAGACTGAAAGTGTAAAGCTGATGGGTATCTGCTGTCCAGGCTCTCAGCTGTGCACCTACTAGAAGAACATTGCCTCTGTTTCTGAGGTTTATTTTAAAGAGTGACTTCAGGGCAAAAGTTTCCACATGGAAGACAGAAAATCTTTATTTGTGGAATAAGTACAGCCTAAGCAGTGGTAGAGTGAGCCATACTTCATCTTGAAAGGAAACTAGAAAGTACATTGCCTCCTCAGCCATATCTTACAGGGAACAAGAAATGTATTTGGTGCTTCACTCAGCAGCTTTCCTGTTGCCATGGGCATTTCTTCCCAACAGGCAGTTTCTATGGCAAAGTTGAGGATGGGGTGGAAGAGTCCAGCTTCAATCTCTTCCCCAGCCAAGTGGTTTTGTTCACAGGTTGGGAATCACTGAGTGCTCTTTTTTAATTACCAGGAATGTGCCTGTCTCCTTCAGCCCCATACATGTTTTGACGGATTGCCTGCACACTTTTTTTTCATTTTGTTTTGCCCAATGAGACACACATCAATGTACTCCTAACTCCCTTCAGTTTAATCTGGAAAGAACAAAGAAATCCTTAGAAATCAGAGGAATGAGATGAAGAAGCAGGTGAGAGGGATTTTTTCAAGTGCACCTGTACTGAAATGTGCATTGCTGCTGTCCATGCTGATGGTGAGAAAAGGAAGAAGGCTGGAGGCTGAAGTTGCAGCCTGCCTGCTGCTCTGAGTGGTGGTTGAGGAGGTTGAGGAGATCAGGAGAAATTGGGACACTGTGTTCCACTAACACAGGTGGTGCAGAAGTGGTTCATATCTGATGTTCTGGTGTCAGGTTCATCTTTGTCATTGCCAGAATTGCTCCATTTCCAAGATCATTCCACTTCAAGCTGTACTTAAAGGAAATTGCTAACAACTGTGGCATTAGTGGTTTTGGATTTATTGGCTGTCAGTTGGCTCTTTGTGCATATGGAACCACTCTAAGGGGGGTTTGCATCAGCTTCCACAGAAGTTCAGATAAGAACGCTTTATCTTCTCATCCTCTTGGGCCCACTGTCAGTGTCCAAAAAAAAAGTTAATTGACAAATTATATCATTGTATCTGTCTTAGCCTTAGAATTAAAATAACAAGGACAAATGGGACTTTGTAATGTGTGATGTTTTTTTCTTCCAGAGGGTGAAAGCCATTTTTATCAGTAATTTGCATCTGATATGGAATGGATGTCCATGACTTCCATGTGGAGAAAGCTCTGTCCTTTGATTGTCACTCCTTGAGATTTCAAGTAGAGGGGAACAGAGAAAACAAATCAATATCTGATGTAGCATAAAGTTAGGAAAATTCCATAACAAGCAGGTTTATGTAAATATTAATTTTATTATTTTGGATGACCAGAGATTTCGCACTAAGAGCAAGGTCTCAGTGTGCCAATAATGATCAGCAAACACAGAAGCAAAGGTTCAGGAGCAGACAGCACTGCAGCAGAAGTTACTGAAAGTACCAAGCAACCATGATTCAAACCCAGGTGTCTACTGACTGATGGTAAACTTGCTGTAGCATTTGTGCCTCAGCTCCTTGCCCCATTCATGTCAGTCTGATCTTCAGCAGAGCACTGTGCGCTGGGCTAGAGCCTCCATTTGGCTTAGGTGAGCACGAGCCATGGTGCTTGTTAGTGGTCAGCAGGAGTGGTCCTGAGGCTGCACGCAACGGGGGAGGATTTGTGCCAGGCAGATGAGAAGCCTGCCTGGAGGGGAACGTGCTGCCCAGCACATCTGCACAGGAGGCTGCAGCTGCCCACTGCTGAATGCAAGGCAGGCAATGGAGTAGATGGAAGATGGGCAGGAGACAGAACATGCCTCCACCTAAGCTCTCCCAGAGCCTCTTAGTTCGGGGAAACACATGGTCATTAAGGTTTGTTTACTAATGTTAAACAATGTTCCTCAAAATATCCACTTTTTGGCAAGATGCTGCGACCAAACCACTTCTTTTTCAAAATCTTTGTATAGACCTCTGCCAAAACTGTGCTCGCTTTTAGCAGATGCTTTGCACTGGTACCACATTGAACTTACTGGAAGGAACATAAATTATAGCTAAATAGTCTACTAGATATGTGTTCTGCTTTAAATGGAGGAGTTGAAAGTCGATGCAGTTAAAATGATGGAGCTATTTTTAAAAGTTGAACAGGTTTATGTTTATAGTGTGACTAGCTGAGGCCCTAGGTTCTGCTGCATGGAAGTGCTGCTGAAAAATCGAACTGTGTGAGAAAAAGATAGAACTGTGATTTACACTTATTATTTTATTTATTTCACCATTTTTCACTAGTCAGTACATTCTCTGTCTTTTGTGGAATTCAGCCACTGACACACAGCCAACTGAAAATTGTGTAAGCTCTTTGAACGTAATTCCTGCGGGATCGAGTTCCATGTTTTTCACTGAGAAATAATTTCCTCCTTATTAACATCACACGGCAGCTGACTAGGATGCTCTCTTCCTCAAGCAGAGCAACTGCCTGGTGTTAATCTTATATGAAACACTCTTTAGTGGAGTCCAAACTCCTCTGAGCTTTCCACACATCATCTTGTTTTTTTCTAGTTAGCCTTGGTGACATGTGAAGTTGCACTGCTACCACTGAGTCTCTTTTTAGTACAGAGGAAGGGGCAGAAGCAGAGAAGTAGACACATCTCCTCAATGACATCTCCTCAAGACACAGCAATCCTTAGCTGAAGAAAAGAACAACCATTGCACAGCAAGCTGAGTAGGCCACCAGGAGAAGTGGAGACCTGACACAATGCTTCCTTTCTCCGTTTGTACTGCAAGTTCAGGTTCTCTTCTTAGCATTCTGATAGCCTGGCTTTCTAGCTCTAGCGGTGAGTCTTTGAGAGGCCCAGAAAGCTACCACTTTAAAAAAATTTTTTAAAAAAATCAGTTTTGCAATGTTTCTTTCCTGTTTGTCAGTAGTGACCCTTCAGTATTATGTCCCGTGCATGCTTCCAAATGAGCAAGTAAATATTTATTACAGTAACACACAGTGTCCTCAGTCTCCACCAGGTGCCTTGCAAACACAGAAAAAAAGATGTATTCTGTTAGGCTTATGAGGGAAGGAAAAATGATCTGCCTAATCTATTCAGCAATTCAGATTTCTTCCAGACCCTCTGACACACCTGAGTACAGTGGGATTTGGTATTTCTGGTTACTTTTCATAGCAATAGCTGGCTATAACAGAGTTCAAGGACTGCTTTCCAAAATCTGTTTCCCTTTTCACATACTGATTGTGCTGTGAGGGCTTTGGAATGTAAACAGCCGCTTTCTGATTTTCAGAGAATATCCAATAATTTCATTTTTTTTCCAGAAGAAAAAATGTTCACAAGAAAAATCTACTACTGCTTAGAAAAATAGAGTTACCCAGTAGTTTCAGTGCCACCAAAATCATCTTGAGGTATGTGATTCACCCTTGTGCAGACCTGTATGGGAAGGATGAAATATTTTTTCAGTCCAAAAAGACTTATATTGGGGGCCAGGCTGACCTTTACAAGGTACTAAAGCTTTGAGCGTGCTCTGAGTAGTGATGAGCGCTGTCTGTAGCAATGACTGAGACAGGATGCTCACAGCAGGGTTGTTTCTACTACACAAGGGAACTAAATTGTCTTTGTAGAAGAGCGTCTCACCTGAACATAATTTTAATGTCTTGTGCAGCAAGCTGGCCATAAAACTGGCCTTTCTTTTGTCTTTTGCACTGGGAACAGGGCTTGTGTTAGAAGTGTGTTCTGCAAATGACACTTTCACCTTGCTTTCCCTTTGAAAATGCCCCTTTCCATGCTCACTGTGTGCTGGAAACCGTGTCTGTACTTCTAGTGAGGACTCAGCCCCTGCACAGAGGCACAAGAGGCCCCTGGACAAAGAAAGTTTTTTCCTCATCAAGGGCTTCCCTGGACTGCAGCAATAGTCCTTCCATTTGCCAGTCCTGCCTGTGTGAAATATGTTTATTGCTGCAATATATTTCAGCTCTTGCACCCAGCTCCTCTTGACAGGAAGTCCTGAGAACAAGGCCTTCATGTCTCCTTTCCACCAAAAAAAAAAATAAAAAAATAAAAAAGGTGTCAGAAACTTCCTCCAGCTGTGGAGACCCGGGATCAGGGAATTACAAAAGCAAAAAACTCTACTCTTTGGCTAAATTATGGTTTTTTTATAGTTGGTTCCTGCTCCTCCCAATCCACTTCAAGATCATTTATCTCTCCATTCCCTATGACACATCCTGTCATACATGCAGAGTGTAACTTTCTGAGATTATTTCTATTACTTGCCTACACAGCACCAAAGAGAAACCTTCAAAAATTATAGATTCAACAAGCTATAACCACACTGGATTCTCTGCTGGGAATTCTTTGGTATTTTTTCCTGAAGCATATAATTTTTTATTAAGCTTGGAAAGAATTTTCATTAAAAAGTAGGGACTTGAGCATCAAAGCTCACTGTGGTAATGTGGACTGTTTACCTGAGAGAAGCAGTTTGTCTTTTGTGTAGGAGTATTAAATGTTATAGATAATTGGACCAAAATGAGCAAAACTGAACTAACTTCCCAAAGAGAAGAGGTAGGAAAGAATCTTTCCTAGACTTGGCAGGCTAGTGAGGCTCTATCCTATTTTGCCCCTCCTTTGGCGGCTGCTACAAAGGTTTAGATAAGTGACCTTGAGCTGCCCTGGTGAGTGAATTAACAAATAATGCTGATTAATTCTGTGCACAGATTAAAGAGAAAGAGCTGGAGCAGTATGAATGGCTGAGGTGCATGCAGGCTGTGAGGGAACAAGGGAACTTGAATGTTAAATAGCAAGACATTGGCGTCTGGCCGAGAAAATTTTCTCTTCCTCGCTGTGGCACAAGCAAGCTTTCACTTTGTTGGTAAAAAGGGCTCTGAAACACAGGATGAAAAATTTTATAGCAGGATTACTTTTTCCAGTAATGATCTCCACAATCATCAAAAATAAATTATTTACCAAAAACAATATGAAAAAGCCCCAGTTATTTTCTATTTCAGCTATCTGTTGCCTGCCCCCAACCTCAGTACACACAGACAGACATTTAATCAGCACAGCTACACCTGCCAACAGACCTTGGCAGAAGTGCAGTGAGAGATACTGAGTATTTCAGATTTGTTTCAAAAAGAGTTAAAGAAGATTCACACTTGAGTGATAAGTTTGTTTGCAGACTATGGTGCTGACCTGAGTCAAGTCTGCTTCCCATCCTTTGCAAAGTTCTGCTTTCCTCTGCCCCTTTATAAAATGCCATTTGGGAAAGTCATTGTGGTGTGGATATAAAAGGTATGTACATGTGTATAAACAGATTCAGTATATTTTACGTGATAGGGACTCTGTGGTGCATTCATTATATTTAGTCTTCTTTAAAAACCCAAAAACCCATCCTCAGAACTCAAATAAAAGAGTGAGCTGCAGAGCTGATAACCTGTTTCTTTCTCCTTACAACTGTTTCAGTAGTAAGAACTGGTGAGTAGCAGGGCGCACATGCAAAACGTGCCTGTCCATTTGATCCACACCAGTGGTGGCCAAGTGCCACCTTGGGCTTTTGCCACCCTGACTTTTAGTGGCTGCAGATGTCATCAGGTGCAACAAACACAGCAGAGATGCAGTCTGTAGAGAATAAAATGTATGGAAGTCCATGTCTCTAGACAGGAAAAATTATCTTTCTCTGCAGAGGTCAGAGAAAGACTTAAGCAGGGGAATCTTTTCACCATAATGAGCAACAAAAAACCCCTCTCAGTCCTCCCCAATAGCTATACTTAAGAGCCTCCAATCCTCCTTTTCTTGCACTAGAATTTATTACTGCTTCTGTCTGCACAGTAGCTCCCTGCAGCAGTCTCCACTTCCCACCCAATGCAGATCTATTCAAAATATTTAATGTTCTTCTAAGTACTGGGCACTCGAAATGCAGAATGCCAGTACCAGCTGAGCGTGTGCTCACGGAGCTTGGTCCAACACGGCACCATTCCATCATGGCAGCTGGCTGCTCTAGTAAAGCTCCCAGGGGCCTCGTGAAATTACTGACATGAAAGTAGTGTTTGGAGAAAGAAACGGAACTCATTTTTCAATTGACATTAAAGAGGAAATCATTTTAGTGTCAGTTGATACTGCCCAGACACGTTTTCAGTAATTAAGGCTCAGAAGAAGCAGTGGAAATACCTATGAGGTGTTCTAAGAATGGAGCCAGAAGCAGTGTGTGAGAGGTGCCAACTGAAGGAGTCCCAGCGCTGAATGTGACATGAAATGGGAAAAGTTATGGAAGACAACCATGGAAAGAACAAGAGAAGCCCAGAAGAATTAAGCATGGAAGGAGCCCAAATTGTGCTTGTAAGTATGACATGAGAACACAGCAAAGACAGAGATGGTTTCAGAACTGTGATGCATGTGGTCATGTAAGGTATCCTTGTGACACTGAGGTAAAGAGGAAAAACCAACCCTGTCTGTGCCCTCTTGCCTCAGCTTTGAAACACATGTGAACCCATTCTTTCCCTACATGCTGGCAATATAACATCAATAAGTCACTTGGTTTCTCATTTTTGTATTCTTTCATGATACTAGATTTCACTTCTACATCCAAATACAAACTATGGAGGTTTTTCCAAGAGTTTAGATCTTACTTTTTCTATATTATATTTTCTTAAATCATAATCACTTCATAGATACATTCTATTATGCACAAAAATAGGTGATATTAATACAATTTTACAGCCATAAACCACCGAAAGTGAGCTTGACCTACAGTATGAGAGTACTTTCTTTTAATATGGAACCCACAATTCCCTGATGGATTTTTTTGCTGTATCTCTCTGATAGTTGTTGAGGCCCCAGGTGAAATTACTTTGTATTCCCTTTGTTTGCCCTAGGCAGAGAGGCCCTATCTAAAACAAGGCAGATACTACCAAATCCCAGGGTGTATATTTTTGGCTGTTAATTACCTAAATTTGAAGAATTACCTAATTTTCAGACTACCAGACACATAGGGGCTGACAGCCCCTACTTTCCACACACTAAGTTTGTGTCACTACCTATGCAAAGAGTTTTTTGGTGAGTGAGGATGTGCAGCAGAACCCCAAAGAAAAGAGTACCTTGAGACCACAAAGGATAATGTCCATTTTGAACCTGCAAAGAAGTCACTGGGGCTGAAAACAGAGTCTCTTTCCTGCTCCCCAAAATTGTGACACCATCCCATTTACTGTCAGTTTCTTCAATCAGACATCAGTTTGGGTGTGTGTTTGTAACCAAATTGTCTTCAAATTACTTCTTCAAGGTTTCATGAGGAAATGTATCAGCTCCCTCATTAAATTCAAATTATTTTTTGTGTTCTGGTTTTCTTATATCCACTAAGAGCCCAGTCCACCTCCCACCTCAGAGAAAAGACATTTCAAACACTACAAAGGGAGCATACCATGTTCACCATTTGATTATATGTTTGTTTATCTGTTAAGATTAGCTTTTCATGAATCTTAGCTATTTTCCTGCTGTAACTCCTTATAGCAGAACACATTGCTCTCTTATTAATTCTTGACAGATTCTGTATAAATTTATGGTTCTGCATCAATAATAAGAGTCATTAATCATAGAAACAATGCACATCACAGGGTCTTCCAGGCATTCACCACTGAACTTGCTGAACTGTCCTACAAATGAAACCTTCCCCTTCTCAGTAATTATTTCTGAGCTTACACAGAAAACAATGAATTTAGTTAGAATAACTGGGAGGAAAAAAGATCATTTTCTCCCAGTGGATTTGCTAAATGATGGGAGCAGGGAAGAGTCTCAGCTACAGGAAGGCAGAAAGGGGTTTTATAGCTATTGGGAAATGTTTCATTTCTGCAGTAAATGGAAGTTTGTTTTTTAAGAACTCATAGTTAAAGCTTATGAACAAATATTTTGTTTAAAAATAGCCATTTCTTTTGTTTAGTTTCCATTCTTCCAACAACCACATTAGCCACTAAGTAGAACTTCTCTATATTCATTGTTTATTTACATATAGGAAAGAAATAGCAGGAGAAAAGTAATCTAACAGATTAGAGCAATGGACAGTAAATCCAATTCTATACCGAGTAAAGTCAATACAAATTATTCTGCTGAGTTCACCAGATACATGAAGCAGCCTGTGATTCAGACATCATAATATAAGCAGTGAGAAGCAAAAGAACACAAGAGCAAAAAGCAAGAATTGAAGAAATAATGGCTGAAACAAGAGTCATACATTTGAACTCTTCATTTTTGAGTGAGATTTAAGAACACGTTTTGACAATGCTGAATTTTGGAGGTCAAGGAATATATTTAATCTGGCATTTATAAAGGTGGTTCAACCGCAACTCAAGTTCTGAAATCTTATCCAAGATTTTTCTCCCTCTTTATCAAGAAAGACTGCCAATGGATTAGGATGTTATCTCAGCAGAGATGGGATTTTTATTTTAGTCATATCAACTATTCGATGCATTTCCATCCTTTTTTTTAGAGGGTTTGATGGCTGTCAGAGAGGTGGATGGAGCCTTAAGAGAGCCTGAGAACTAAGTGGAGAGGCGATATACAACCACTGAATGGGCAAAGGATAAAGGGAGCCTGGGGAACGAAAATGAAGGAAGGCATGTAGGGGACACATTTGCCTCAGCTGCAGAAACTAATTACAGCTGGTATATAGATATGTATTTGTGGTTGCTCAGCTATGTACTTAAAGTCTCTGCATTCCAGAGTATTTTCTTTATGAGACACAGAACATCTGACAAACTTTCAAGTCTTTTAAGAAACAACCCTGATCATTACTTAATTAACTGATTCATTTCAGCATCTTAATCTGAAAAAAAAGAAAAGCTGATATTTATCAGTAACATTTTATTTTTTAAAGCTACTTTATAGGAATACAAACATGATATAATGTCACCACTCTTACTGATGAACATTTCAACTATTTTTTGTTTCTTTACAAAACTGTTCTTGCTGCATTTATTTCTGACATGGAAGCCTTAACAATGTTATGCACATCCCTAGTCTTCAGTGTAATTGTGAGTACACAGTCATTACAAGTATATCATAACTCTGTATAAGAACACATTTTGTGTGTTAAATAACATTCCCAAATAACAAAATTTTGCATAACCTAGTGAAGAATACCGGGCAGGCCTTGATCAGTTCTGATGTGGGTGCTGTTCCTGAGGATAAAATATTTCTCTAAAAAAGTAACCAGTCCATTTTTTTTCTTCAAAACAAAAAAAAAGAATTTTGAGAAAACCAACCCAGATCCTTTGTATAAAACATGACTGCCTTCCTCTGCCTATACATTACTCCAATAAATCTTTAAAACAAATGATTGCTTTTATTGTCTAGAAGTTATAGTATTAAGTTTTATACCAAGAAGTGCATTTACTGAGAGAAATGGATTCAGCTGAAGCCAGATTAAGTTTACAGGGTGTCAGGGGAAAAGAAAAGCAAGCTTGTATTCATGAAAATCTTTGCTCACTGTTGAAGGTTCTCTATGAGATGCAGATGTTGAAGACATTGAAGATGTTTTCTGTTCCATTAAGTTTGCAAGACTCCAGCCCTCCTAACTCAGACAGAATCGGAAAAAGAGACCGTTAGAAATGTCAGGGAGTATTTCTATTTTTCCAATAGCCATTCAAGCTTTTTGTTGTTTTAAATACTCATCAGTGGCTGCTGATCCATATCAAGGAGCGTGACAGTCCGAGACAGTCAAGGCAAGAAACTGTAGGTGTTGAGACAGACTGGAACTGATTGTGTTTTGATGAGCACTGTGGCTTCCATTAATCACATGATCAGACCTTCCTTCTTTTGGGGTTTCATTCCTTCCTTTCTCATTCCGACGGTGCTCCTACGTTTATTTTTTAGTGGTAGGGCCGCTGCTGACTTCTTTCCACCAGATGGCACCACAGACTGTGATCCATAGCCACAACCTATATGTGTGTGTGTATACATATTCGTATAAACGTATGTGCATATGAACGTAGCCACAGACATGTATTTGTTGGTGAAAACCTATGAGTGCTAGACACCTAAAAACCTTTCTTTGCCTCTTATCCTACCACAAAAGGCAGCAGGAGGAGCAAGACCAACCAACACCATGCACTGAGACCACGCTGGAAATAACGCTTCTGTACTTGGCAGTTTCAGGGTACAGTCACTCTGCACTTTTTAAAATAAAAAGTTATTAAGGAGGCAGTGCATTTTAAGGAATTTTACATCCTAGCATAATTTAAAGTAGCCACTTTCCTCTAAACTGCAAGATCCACTGCATGGTCATTCGCATATACAGTTCAGTTGTTGAAGGATTTTTTTATGGAATAAAAATCTGAAATCTTTTCAATACAGCTGTGCCACATCCCAATATAGGCTGCCTACCCAATGTTTTTGGAGGAAATGGGAAGGGAACGCTTTTCTATCTTAACTGGTTACCTACCTTATCTTAGTTTGACTCTTCAGAAGTTTCACCTGACCTGTTCCCTGTAAGAATATGTAGAGATCTGAAAGATGAGCAGAATTTGATAATGGACACAGAAAAACTGTTTTAGAAGAAAATGATACTCATAAAATGTTCCTTATCTAGCAGGTTAGTATTTAAAACACAGCTGGCAAATTTGGTTTTTAGTTAGTATTTCCATTTTTTATGAGTCAATTCTCAGTTGTTTCAGTTTAATTAAGAAACAAAAGGTCTTGATCTGAAAAATCTTCAATGGGGATTTTCAGCTGACTACTTAACGTCTGAGGTCTTGCCTTTGTAGAGATGAAAAATAATAGTTATTGTTTTGGGGACAATGATATTTAATTGTTACTGTAAACTCCTTGCTGAAAAGGTGGTGTTTCATGCTGCAATGTAGATTAAAGAAATATATATATGCCCATTGTTTACAGTTTATCAGATGCATAAAGGTTTTTGACTTGTGATTCATTTTCAAGTTGTTTTCATTTCTGACATTTTCATAATCCTGATGGCTTTGCCTCCATGCTTTTATCTTAGCTTGTGCTGTTATCTTTACTTTGTGGCAATTCTCAAAATCTATCACAACAGTAAAAGACGCAACAGAAATGATACTATCGTAGGGTCTATGGAAGCAAAAGTTTGTTGCAGTTTTTTATCCATCTGTCCATGTCCAGCTGTTCCTTCTCTCCCTCCTGATTAGGCGTCACAATGTGAAACTGCCCTCTTCTCATTCTATGCCTTTAAGACATTAATTTCCAGCCCTTTCTAGAATGAGCTAGCACCTGCTGCCTCCCATTGCTGCAGAGACATCTTCAGCCTGTCTTAGCCTCCAGTCTTAGCTAGGAGCCTAAGCAATCCTGAGCATATTGAAAACTTGCATGGGAACCACCAGGGGAAAAAGTGCACCACCGATTTATGATGGGTGCCCAGGAACCAGCGACAAAGGAAAGGAACAGTGACTGACTGGAAAAGTCAAAGCACCAAAAAGCAAGTTGAGATTTTACACTTAGGTACCCTCTCTGATAGCCCAGAAACAGGAAGAAGTATTGAAATTCCTAGGATCATTAAACCTGGAGGCTTTTATGTGACAGGAAAGCTGCTCTGCATTCAGAAGGCTGCAATTTTGTCTCAAAGAATCCCAGAGCTTTTTGCTCCACATGGTATCCTGCAAAATAGGTTTGTGTGTGAGACGCTGAGCTTTGTATCCACACTGCAGATGTTAAAATCCGGGCTGAGCCTGCCTGGCATGACAGGTGTGTTATATAAGCTGCAACATGTGTGGGAGACAATAAATCATGCTCTTTGGAAATAGCGCAATCATCAATGACCAGGGAAGACAGATAGCTGGCCAGGGAAGACAGAGAGTTCACTAGGGAGACATGTAGAAATAGGTCTTAGCTTTGCACAATGGATAGAAACAGACTGAGATTCTTGTTAATTGTTTTCTTCAATCATGAGTGCCATTTCTTAAAAGCCTACTGTAAAGTACATTTTATTGCCTCATTCTTTAAATCTCTTCTATTTCCCCTTCTTCACTCATAAATGCACTGGCTTGTGGGCTTGATGGTACCTAATTTAAACATTTTTGCTTAATTTAATGAACTGTAAGTGCTCTCTTATCCTACTGCGTGCATTCAACAATCCAAAGTGGCTGTGAAGTATATAAGTCCTGTTGCTGCTTTATAGTGCCTGATTAAAATAGAAATAATGTATTGTAAATCCCACTCAAACATCTTTATCCATCATAACTCAGGGGTAAAAATCTGCCATGGCTTGCTGATCTATTTTTTAACCCCTCATCAGTCTACATTAGTAATTGCAATTAAGTTAAAGGAAGTAGACTCCTCATGGTTGTCTTGATGTCTTCTATTAAGAAGCAATTTTGCATTTCATTTTAATGGTACTGTCCCCATCTTTTCACTGTCTGGCCAGTCCAGAGCTGTCTCACACTACTTTTTGGGAAAGGTTCCTCAGTTTCCCTGTGTAGAGAAATGAGAATAAAAGTCTTTGCCCAGCACTTCAGCACCTGTTTGAAAGTATAATTGATTGTATTTGCAAAGAATCTGTGACCTTCAGACACTCTTTTTAAGAATACAGCGCAGATTATTTTCTAGATTTCTAGTTCTGCATGAACTGCAGGTGACAATATTTTTTCTACCTTCTCCTGTTTAGTCTTTCCCCCACCAAGCCCAGATGCAGAAGTAAGCATGGTTAAACTTGTGACAGCTCAGACCTGACTCTGGCAAAAAAAAGTCACACTTGCAAACTGTTGACCCAAGCATAATAATCTCATCCTTTATACTATAAATCAGGAAGGAATTCTATGTGCATTACCTGCAAGGACATTTTTCCCATGCAAAGACTCCCTTCTCCTCCTCCTTCCCCTCTCTCTGCTTTTTTTTTTCACATTTTCCCCTTTCACATGATCCTTAATATCAGGGCGCGCTAACCTACTTTTATTGAGAGGTTAAATGGAGCCAGAAAGCTCCAGAAAAAATGTTCTGTCTCATCGACCTCCCCTCCAGGCTGCGTTCCGTAATTTCTCCCGCTGAGCTGAATTGCTGCTCCTCTCTGTGTGTGAAATAAGCAGTTGCTTCCTGAGAAGGAGACACGCTGCCTTCTGAAGTGCCCATTCAGCACGGCAGAGGACAAACTGTCTGGCAACAGGGGTGTGATTCAAGGGCTGCAACACACAGAAAAGAACAAAAGGAAGGAGGTACTGGAAAAGAGGATGAGGCGGTAAAAAGAGGAAAGGTGGGAGAGCGCTAGGTTAGGGAACAAAGGCTAGAGACGCAGGAATATTAAAATTGTTGGTGTAATGATGAAACACCCAGAACAAAGCAGGTTTTTCAGACAGACAGAATATGCCACGTGGGCTCACTCATGGCAGGTAGCACTCTGCTGGGAAAATAGGTCCCCTGAAAACTGTAATACATTGCACTGGCACATGTATTTTAAGTGAAGATTGATTCTATTACATGACAGAATACCTGAAATAAAAAGCCAGAAAAACAAGAAGTTTGCCTTCTCTCCTCCTCACCTCCACCAATGTATTGCAAATCTGAAGCTTTTCCCCAATAAATTCTTTTGGTTTATTTTCATTTTATATAATATAAAAACATATTTACATTAAGACTCAATGCCATTTTAAAATATAAATTCCAAGTTGTCCTGGCCATTGAGAATAATGTCTAATATTTGCCAACTCATCTTTCTGACTCCACTAAGTCCCATCAGGAGAATATTTTTGAGAGTCAAATTGTATTGATCCTGCAGCTGGACATGGATGAGGGGACTGTGGTTAGGCAGGCCATGAGAGTCTTGCATAGAACATGGAACAGAAAGTCTGGAGAGACTGGAGGAAAAGTTTGATGCTTTTACAAGTCCTCCTTTCCACATCAGAGTGACTGAAGAGCACATGTCTGAGTGCAAGGGCCAGCACAGTGATGCCTAGAAGAGCTGGAACAGAGGCTAGATGGAGTTAAGGAGAATAAAGGATATTTATTGAGGCCTTCCAAGGCCACACCCAGACAGCACCAGTGCT
The DNA here is from genome assembly GCA_013399455.1 of Anthoscopus minutus. NCBI lineage: Eukaryota > Metazoa > Chordata > Aves > Passeriformes > Paridae > Anthoscopus > Anthoscopus minutus. Next base: position 25,495 of record VWYI01009438.1, read on the forward strand.
ACAAATTAGGCTCTGTCTGGATGGCTCCAAAATGAAGGCAAAGGGAGCAGGGGCCCAGTCCCAAGATCACACATTTTTATATATTTGGGTCCATTTACATATAGGAGCCCCACTTGCCCACCTTGTTCCTTCCACGTTGTTTTACTTTGAGCCTGAAGTTTGGAAAAAATGTCCTCGAGTCCCAGTTGGAGTAGGATTGTTGTGTCTTAATCATCTTGTGAAAGGATCTCAGTAACCCTGAACAAAAGCCACACATTAATGCAGAATAAAAAACCCAAAAGCCCAAGGCATCCACAGGCAGCCCATGTCGCCCGTGATCAGTGTGCACGTGTCCAGTCAGCTGTGGCAGCTGGGAGAAGCACCCTGAGTGACCATGGCTGGCCACAGGTACATCTCTCTTCCATCATGACTTCAGAAGCCTTGGCCTTTTGCAACATAAATGCCATTATCTTCTCACCAAGTTTAGTAAGCTTATTCAGGACCAGGTTCTGTCCTTTCTGACTCTTCATTCATCTACAGCTCCTCTGTCTCAAACCACCAGTCTCTGATCCCAGGGTAGACACATTGCTGAGATAATAGGTCTGAAGTAGGAAATTGCTTTAAAAGCAGAGATTTTATGAAGCTTTTTGGGGACTTTTTTTTAAATTTAGTGGTGAAAAGCATCACTATAGAGGACACGAAAAGAACACAGCACTTCTCTAACTCATGCACGAAAGAAAGAAAAAAAAAGAATGAATATTTTATTATGGCTTCATCTACATACAGAGATTCTGAACCATGACCAGGGATTGGAGAATTGGTGATCTCCTCTCTAATTCCACTGGTCAATTGAAAAGTCCATCAAAATGACCTCAGGGATATGCTGAAAAACAGCTTATGTTTGTGGTACTTTCATGGGAAAGTGGACTACAGGAATAAAAACATCAGAAAACTTAAAAAAACATCAGAAGACTTGTAGTTTTCAGGACTACAGAAAAGGACTCCAAGGCCCTGTATGCTCTGCATCTTTTGAAACTGTGTCACTTCCAAGAATCTAAGTAAAGGAAAGATCTGTGGTTAGGAAGCAAGGTTAGTCTCTAAAAAAAAGCAACCTAAAAATTGTGTAAAAACATCCAGTGAAATACCAGAAACACAGCAACATTTGCCTGACTTTGGGATTTACTACCAAAACTACCATCTGAATGCCCTGCAAACTAGGCTATGCTGTGGGCAGGGAGGTGAGAAAGGACACACACCTCCCCACTTCGGGACCATGCAGAAAGGAGCAGCCATCCAATGCTGTCCCTTCTGATGACCTCTCGCTGGAAGCAGATAATAGAGCTAGACTGAGTTTCACCTGGGTTTTGGGGATTAGTGCCTAAGCCAGGAAAATTGAGTCAATCCTAGCTGCATCCACTTTCTCCAGGGAACCACAGAATTGTTGAAAAGACCTGTAAGACTGACCCCTACTATTAATGCAGCGCTGCCAAGTCTGCTACAGACTGTGTCCCTAAGTGCCACATCTACACTTTTAAATGCCTCCAGGGATGGTGACTCAGCCGCTTCCTTTAGCAGCCTGTTCCATTCCAATGCTTCACAAAACTTTCAATAAAGAGATTTTTTCCTAATATCTAATCTAAAACTTTCTTAATGCAACTTGAGGCCATTTCCTCATCTTAACAGTTGTTAATTGGGAGAAGAAACTGCCCCACATTTGGCTACAACCTCCTTTTGCATATTTTCCTAATTAGCTCTTTCAGAGAGCTAAATAGAAGTGCTTGCAGCTGATGAGGAATGCAACCAGGCATACAAAATCATATGTGATTCCTTTTACCTAGCCCTTGATGCTGACCTAGCAGAGTCTGACTGTATGGTGCTCCATCCCATGATTATTGTTCAAGTCCAAGGAGTGCAGCAAGGCAGCTGAGAAAAGGAACTGTGAGTAATAATTAAGTTGCTTTGAGGACTAATGTGCGATCCAACTCTCTTGGCAAGGTGGAATGAGGTTGTGATTTTTCCAAGGTAGTTCATTATCATAGTCAGCAGTTTCTTTAGTTTTCTTGACATGTGGTCTCATTTTGCTGTTGCTGCAATTTTACTGGTGGTTTTAGGCTCTGCATGTGCCCTTTACTTAGTTATGAAATTCTTACTTTTAGCTCTTTTAATTTAAACTTTGTTAGCACAGAGCTCTTGGGTTGCAATGCACAGTAGTGCTTTGCCTGCAGCCCATAGTCATACACAGCTGATTGCATGTGACATTTTCCCTTTATCTTCCAAAAGCTGTGGAGTAGTTTTGCTGTTCATCTTGCCCTTTTTCATTGCTGCTGAGCTCTGGAGTGTCTCTGTAAGGAGGACATTTACTGACGATTTGTATGGATTTCAGTGCATACTGAAATCAAGGGGAAAATGATCAAGAGACATCTGGGAAATCATTGCCCATCATTTTTGCATGCTAGGCTGCTTTGTGAGTCCTAATACCTGTAAGCAAGCCAGCCCAATAGCTAGGTAATTTCTGTTAATCTCCATTAAAATTCAGGATTCTTCTGTGCAAGGGTAGGAAACTTAGATCAGGAAGGACATGTTCTGTCTCTGTTGTTAATTCTTTGAGGGTTTTCTTTTTATGTTTTGGTGCATTTATGTGGCTTAGATTCCCCATTTTTAAAATGCCTTACATCTATTGGTCTCCCCAGAATGGATGGATGGCACTGGCTGAATTCAGAAAAAAAACCTTTATCTTTGTACGTGCATTAAGAGGTTCTTCAGCAGACCTGCAAGCCAGATGATCCATGCAATTTGCACTGTATATTTCTTTGATGTGACTTTAGCCATGGCTTTTTGTGTGCCACTTACTCACATTGTGTAAGTACTCACCAGACATGAGACTCTCAGAGCCTCTCTCACAGCCCCTTTGAAACTGCAGCCCACTGTGTTTGCCTTGAGCACTTCAAGACTCTTTCAGTGCTATTTCCTAAATGATCTGATGCTGCTTGTCCATTTGAAGTCAAAAGTGCTTTCAAGCACAAAAGACTTTATGTTGATTTTTCTTTTGTTTTAACTAAATTCTAAAGGAGAACAGGAAGGAGGCAACTTTGTGAAGAGAGTAAATATATCTAGCCCAGTTGTGGGTACGAGAAACAAGGCTGTATGCACAAACACATGCAGGGTAATAGTCTACTTCAACAGTAGGTTCCCTTGCTAATTTGGAAAGCCATTCCAGCTCTGGCTTGATTCCATTTCAAACTCAAGCTGTGAATAAGGAGGGCTTTTAAACTGTCATTTTGTTAAAGACAGCTTTAAAATACAAGAGGAAGAGACATCAATTACCAAAGCAAACAAACCTATGGAAATAAAAAAATCTTTTCCTTGTCATGTAACTCAATGCTGACAGCAAATGCTACAAGATTTTGCCTTTTCAGTTTTTTAGTTGGTTGTTTCTTGTTTCCTTTGTTTTGTTTTCTTGGAGTCTTTTTAATTATTCATAGGTTGTTTTGGTTTCTGTTTTGAAGGGAGGACTTAATGACCAGAAAGCTTGTTTTGGCAGGTGAATGTGTTAATACATGAGTATGCAGCACAGAATTCAATTTAAGGTAAAGCCAAAATGAAGGCAGTGGGTTAACTAACTGTAAAATGTATTATTACTGGATTTGTATTTACATTTTTCAGTACCTTAGAGAAGTGTTCCTCTATGGAAAATAAGTTGTGATTTAGTCTTTTTCTTTCATGGTATTTTGTCCAATCATAGAATGAAATCATATTAAAGCAGTATATTTCAACTCTATATATGAATTCATGATGCATTAAGAAGCCTGGCAGAAAGGCAAACACCATTTTTAACCAAGCCATAAAATAAAATGAAACTTTTTTTTTTACACCTTCTAAAGAATTTTGTCTTGGTAGCTAGAAGCTACAACCTGAAATTAACTGTCTCAGAAATAACAGATTAATTGTTTAATGATAAATTAATAATAAATAGACTATGTATTTAATTATAGAGTCACAGAACAGTAAGGTTGGAAGGGACCACCAGTGGGTCTTTTCATCCAAGCTCCCTACTCAAGCAGGGTTATCCTAGAGCACATGACACCAGATTGTGTCCAGACAAGTCTTAAATACCTCCACTGAGGCAGGCTCCACACCCTCTGGACAACCTGCTTCCAGTGCATGGTCACCCGCACAGAAGAAAAGGTCTTCCTCCTATGCAGGTGCAAACAAGTTTCTCCTTGCTTCTTGTTGGAGACACCAGTAGTGGCAGGTTCCAGCTAAACCCTGTGCCACTGACTTTGACCCTCTGGCATGTGTAACTCTGCCAGTTCTCAGTCCACTTTACACTTTGCTCTTCCTGCGTTTGCCTGGGAGGTTATTGTGGGAGGCGTAGCCTAAAGCCTTGCTAAAGTCCAGGTAGACAATAAGAGCTGCTCTCTCCTCAGTCATCCAGTTAATTTGGCCATTGTAGAGGGCAATCAGGATTTACCTTTAGTGAATCCATGCTCATTGCTCCTGACCAAGTTATTGTCTGCCAGCTCTTTCGGCACTCATGGATGCATCCTCTCAGCCTCTATGGAGCTGCAGATGCCAAGTTTGACAAGGTGATCTCTAACCCTATCCTCCTTGACCACAAAAAAAAAGTCTTCCTTCCCTGGACCTAGGCCAGAGATTCCTGAGGGCTGGTCCTGTCAGTGAAGCCTGATGCAAAGAAGGCATTCAATATCTCTGCCTTCTTATTTAATTCCTTCTTTTTCCATACATATACAAGGGCAAGGCCAGTTATTTCTCCATGATAACAGAAACCATGTGTTCAGCTAGTATAAACTGCTATTGCTTCATTAACAATAGCAGAAGTATGCCAGATCATCCACTGAGATTCTTGGCCTATAATTAACTAAACTAGCGGTTGCATGGTTATATTTTAGTATCTCTTAATGCATGAACTGAAAACTAAACACATACAGTGAAATTAAAGCCTATCTTTTTATTTCAGGCAGAGAAGCATTATTTCCTCTCTGCTTTATTTCATCTAGACTTTTAATGTTTCATTTTAATTTACACTGAAAGCAAAGGTCTGGGCCTGCCTTGTGTAGTCTCTGAAGTGAGTGGAAGCTGTACGCCCATGACAGAGGAGAAATAATTCCCTGTGCTTACTTAATATGTGTGTACTGCATTGTGATGTTATTTCTAGGATGTGTTTCCTAGGAACAAAACACATGGTAAAACATGGTCAGTATACATTCTAAAATGAAATTATGATATATGACTGCCTTTGAATCCTGAGGGTGCTGCAATATTTTTATAGGGCTGTAATTTTGATATAAAATCAATTTTATACAAAATAGATGCAGCACAATTGCCTGCCTACTTTATAGCTATTAAGGAAGATGAACATATTAAGAAACATGCCCTCTCAACTAAAATCTAGTGTCTCTGCCACTAAGATTAATTTTCAGCCATCTTTTATTTTTCTTATGAGTGCAACCAAAGCAGAGTGTTGCATCAGAATTTGAAAGCATATATATAGATATCGCACTTCCACAGACCAAGGCAAAGTAATAAGTTTTAGCTCTCTGCTCAACCCTTCTTCACTTGTGTATTTCTAAGGGTGTGGGAGAAGGTGGAAGAAGGATGTTGGGTTTGTGTGAATGTAATTGTGAAAAGCTTAATTTGTTGCTGTTGTACTTACTTTCATTGGAGTCTTTCCTGTAGAAATAATGAGCAATGCAGGAAGAACAAATGAAGCTGTCTTTTGTAATTCCAAACAGGAACACTGAGAAAAATAAACTGGTTGCTGTTGAGTTAAAGACTCCTGAATTGCTACAAATTTAGATATTGCAATCCCTTCACTTCCCTACCTCCCCATGAGTTTGCTGCTGCTTATGTTCTTGTTTTCCCCATTGTGCTCTTATTCTCTCATTGTAAAACCTCTAATCTATCCCCTGTCAAGCTTTTCAGATCTGGAAGTCCATCATACCATAACTGGGTCACAGCTAAATGTGGCCTGACTGGCTGCCTGGTTGATGGGAGCCAAAAGGCAAGCCTGTCTAGGCTAACTAGCCTTTCAGTGTTTCATCTCTTTCCTGTTTGAATTTGTATTAAAAAAAATAGACTGTTGCTTTGAGAGCTCTGTCTCACTCTCAGCTTTGGTAAAGTTAACCAATAGGTTCAGAAATTATGGGCTGTGGTCAATTAAACAACGGGAATGTCTTGTCCCCCTAAAAAAAGTTCCAAACAGGGAGAAAACAATAGGAAAATCAAAAAATCTCCATAGTTAAAACAAACAACCCCCAAAAAAATCCCCATGCCAAACCACACAGATTACTTATGTTTTCTCATCCTTGTGGCTTGAGGTACAGGGTGGTGAATTAATTGTGTGGATTTTGGAGGGTTTTTTTATTTTATTTTATTTGGTATTTTGTGTTTGAGGGGTTTTTTTGCATTGAAAGGGTTGGTTGGGGTTGTTGTTGGGTTAGGTTTGTTTTTTGGGTTGGTTTTGGTTTTTTTTACAAACTGAAAGCGTTTACTTACAGCAGATTGTAAGGAAGCAGCTCATGTGAGTGCGTGGTGTATTTCTAGTGTCTTAATAAAAAGTGAGATCTTCTCAACAGGGTGATATAAGAAAGTTGCTGAGAGCAGAGGACAAGGGATAACTCTGAGGCAATGGAGCTCATATTGTGCTCACTGATATTGATCCTGCAGCAGGATTGTAGGAAGTTGGGGCATCAGGGAACCAGTTGTGGCACTATCAGTTGTGGCTCTGCTCTCTGGTTAAGGGAGGAAGCAGGACTCTACAGCCTTGAAATTTTAGCTTAAAGCTGCTGCCTTTGTTTCAGCAACACGATTATACCAAAGAAGGAATACCTGCCATGAATCTGGCACATCCTTTTAATTTCAGGTGACAGAGATTCTGTTTGTAATGCAAGACAGAGAAGCATGTCCTGGACATTCTTGAGTGCACTTATTGATGCTCCTTTGCTCCCTCAAAGGATTCCTGTTGAGCAGGACTGCTGAGCACTCACAATATACTTTGGCAACCACTTAGGTGTGACCTATGCATACTTGAACTTTAGCTACTGGGTGTCTGCTTGGGGAAGAAGGAGGCAAGGAGGGAACTCATGCAGTTTGAAGCAACCTTGAAGTGTTTCAGAAGTCACAAAAGCAAATCTTGAGAGATGCTTCAGTGCTGTACAAGCATGAAGTGTGAACACTGACACAAGCTGAAAAGCATCAGCACCAGTCAGACTGAAGTGTGAGAAATGAGTCGTTAAAAAAGTCATGTTACAGTGTTGATTACAACACCCCACTAACTCTGTGAGGCTTATGATTAAAAAAATCAAAAAATCTCTACCCACAAACAACCAAGGCCTTCCATCAGATCAGTGTCTTTCATGACTCTAAGCCACACTTAGGAGCAGTTTGTAGATGTCATGTACTGTACACTGCATACCTGCAGGCTTCTCTTTTTCTTTCATCTGTCAGTCTGTCTCCTGAGATTTATCTGGAAATTACAACTGGCATTGTGCTAGGCAGGAATTGAAGGATAGATAGTTCCTACAGGTAAAAAAATTACTTGTTCAAGCTACCTCAGTTGCAACAAAAATGTGGTGTGGTGGAGGTCATCTATCTAGGCTGCATTAAGACACTTAAAATGTGTCTAATTTAAAGTCCTATGTGTAGTTAAGCAGTCTGAAATGGATTTGTAAGACCATATATAAATGAAAATATGGCTTAGTTTGACTATACCCAAACTGAAACCCACACTGAGACTTGGGGGCCTGACCCCTAAGTACCAGTCTAAATGAGAGCCTCTTGGAGATTCAGAGAACTCAAATACACACTATGGGGTTTAAAAAACGGTTTGTATAAAAAATGTGGGTTTTTTTATCTTAAGTTCCTACTTTTACAAACTCTTCCTTATTTGCAGAAGCTCTACTTTGAAATCTACGTTTCATCTGCTGGATTTCCTTCTACTAAGTGGTGGAGTATAAGCTTAATGTGGTACTGTATTTAATTGTCTGCTCAAGCAGGAGTTGAAGTAAAGCATTGTACAATGAAATCACACTGCACCAAAAAAACAAGGTGTGTGGTGATGAAGAATCAGCTTCTGAAGGTCTCAATCACTGCAATGTGAAATTGCTTCAGCAGAATGAAATAGCTTAAGACAGAGCGGTCAGGAGCAGAGCCAGTGAGAATCAGACTTTGTGCTGCTGAGCATTTTCTCCCTGTTCTTCTCCCCCACCATCCAAGTAACTCACTAATTGTAGCTAGGGATTTTTTTCACTTATTTCTGCTTGTATTTTTACCTGCAGTTACCTTTTAAAGAGATGTCACCGACATCTTCATTATTTCAGTTCCCTGAGCATGGTAGAAAAACACAGGAAAAAAGCTTTCTGGTACATACTATTGATGACCTTTGACAGATCTGAAGACCAAGCAATGCAAAGAGCTGACATTCATACCACCAACGTATTGTCATTCCTACTGGAAGTGTGGTATACAAATGAATGATTGCCTTTGACTGCTGGCTGCAATATATAACTTGTGTATCTAAGCAATATGAAGCAATCCTTGCAGAAAAGCAAAAGGAAGCTAAATGCCTTTTCCTCCTTAATTAACTAGAGAAATATTAATAACATCTTCAAAAAATCAAGGCAAAATCCTGTCATGCTTGCAACAGTAACAATCATTTTTCTTGGGCCAGTGGAGAGTTGTACTGCCCTTCCATCTCACCTTTAGGATAGCAGCAAACCTTGCTTGGCTGGTGAACCAATGTCATCTAAAAATAGCCTATGTCTGAGTGGGAAATGCAAACATCTCTGTTCTTACAGCCTGTCTGAGGGACTTCTGTCAACCTGTATCAATTCCAAATATTTGGGTAATTTCTTAGCTGAAAATGTGGATGTCCTTGCTTATATCTGGGGTGTCTTTTTCTCAAGGCAGAACTAGTTTAACATTTAATAAAGTAGTTTTCATTCAAAGCACAAGTTTTCTGAGTGATCAGTCAAAGAATCCCTTTTGTGTCCAGATAATGCCATTAAAACAATTCACAAAGCTCACAGTGCACAGGTATTTCTAGACTCTGTTTGAAATGCAATTGCAAATTCTTCCTGAAAGGCTATGAATTTCTTGAAAAAGTCATCCTATTCTGTCTCTCAGTACTATTGATCTGTGTTTCTATCCCTTTGGTCAGATAGAGGGAACTTAAATTGGAGACTGCTAGTAAAGGATTTAACAAAGGAGCTGCTTCAAGATTTCCACCATGGGTCTTCATCTTCATAGCATAAAAAAGGAGATTTAGCAATGTCAGCTATTATACATTATTGGGTTGCTGTCATCCTTCACTGAAAAGAGAGATGCTAAGATAGACTCTGGAGAGAAAAACAGTGTGACCAGCAATTTTATCATTAGCATGTTACAGTAATCTTGCCACACTGTAGAAAAATACTGTCAGTAATGCACTACTGAAATAATAACATAACCTATTTTGGCTGAATACGGTGTTTTGACCCTCTACTGGTTTGTGAAAACATGCAGAATATGCTATTCTCCCTTCAATTTGGCACAGAAAAATATACTAAAATAAATTTAAAAGACAGTGCAGTAGTTATCTCAAAGTAACAAGATTGTTCAGAAATTGAAAGTGAAAGATATAGAAGTCATGGGATTTTTTCAACCTATCAGAGGTAGGTTGGAGAAGTTGTTTTTTGAAGATTTTATCTCTGAGAGCAAAAATCATATTACTAATGTGTACTATATCATTCACTACTATAGTGATATACATTATGAACTACCATTACTAATTAGAAAAATTTATTAATTTGAAGTTAGATGCTAAGGTGATGGGTGTTGGTTATTTCTAAGTTGCTTTAAACTTGTAATGTTACATAGCCATGCAAGCATCTGTTCAATATTTTCAGTCCTTGAAAAGTGAAACTAGGTCAGTAATATTTCTTCTTAAAATACATTGTTCAGGAAGTGCCTTCCTCTGAGAAACCTGGTATTGTAACTCTGAAAGGACATTAGCGTTATTAAACAGCTATTTCAGATTAATCTTGGGTAACATAAGTGGTAATCTTTCCCTAAGTATGGTATAGTCTAGATTTTCATGCTGATAACCCATTGATGAGGACAGAGTTATATAAACTGAATATTCTCAGTGAAACATTACAACAATCCCCAAACAAATACAAAAGTCCTTTTCCCCACCACCTCCTATAGCATTAGAAACCATAAAAATAAGGCAAATTTTTGCCCATGTGTGGGGGTTCATTGTTACAGTTTTTGTAGGTTTAGGGATTTTTTTTGCACATTGTCTTTTATAGTTTTCCTGTGATGTTGAAAATCCTGAAATCAAAATGGTTCTTGTAGGTCCTGTTTATGACTGACTGCCTTTGATGTAAGAAGATCTGCAAAAACACTTATATACAGGTTTAAGTCAGTGTCTAATTAGGAAAGCTCTTGATCATATGCTTAAATGAAAGGGCAAAAAATATAATTTAACTCAAACCAACCCTATGTGCTCTCCACAACTAAAACCAGGGATTTAGTAACTACAATTATTTTCCAAAGTCCATTCTGCTTGGAGAATTTGACTCTGCTCTGGTTCTCTTCTTTGTAGACACAAGCACATTGAATTCCTCTAGGTTTTTAGACCATGTGCAAATATATACTTTTGGATGGGCCTGGACATCAAGAATGAAGGAAGTTTCTTCTGTTTTTTTTTCTCATGACCAGATGTTTATTTTTCTGAACAATGCCTCTTATGACACAGTGGCATAGGGGCTTGTCATCTCCAAACAAATCTGTGTATGTCAATAAGAAGTGGTGGCTGCTGAGCCAGATTATTTCTGCAGTACCTGAGAATTCACTGAACAGGGCCTTTAGAAAGTGGTAAATTTTACCTCAGCATTTCCTCCACTTTTTGCTTCACAATTTTGTGAAATTTAGAGCCAGTTAGCTTACATGGTTAGCTGATGGGGAAGTAAATATGAACAGAAAACTTTCTTCTGTGCCCATCCTATTTTGATATAGTAAAAAATATGCTGACAGGATTTTGATCTTGAGAACAAAGTGCTCACTGGGAGCCTTAATCATTCAGAGAGGCCAGTGCCTCTTCGGGTTGAAAAGTAAAGCATGCAACATTTAAAAAATTCCCATGCTACCATACTACGTAATAATCTTCTACTGTACCTCATATTAGAAATGGTTTGATTCTGAGCTAGTTTTCCTAGGTCTCTTTAAAGAGATGAACATTGCAGGAGCCAAGCTCTGAGAAGGGCCAGAAGACTCACTCTTGGGAGACACCTGCTTATCTTCCTTGATTGTGAAGAAAGCACTGGGAAACTACACTGAATGCAGAAGCTCAGCTTGAGGTACCCAGGTTTGGGTGAGATCTTACTTTAAAGTAATCAGAGAAAAAAACCTGTTTTACACCCATTTTGGGCTGGTCTATTTATGGCAGTCAGGAAAACTTGCCCACAGTGAGCTTAGAAGCATAAATGTAAGAAAAGGAGTTCTTTTGCGTTTCTTCTTGTCATGTTGCTAAGCATCTGGACAGCTCTTGGCCCCACAATAGTGGTCTTCTCTATTTGCACTATGCCTCTTTCATGAAAAAACCCAGGAGATTCGAACCTCCAGGGATCTTAATCTAACAGCTTCCATTGAGGGCAAAATCCATGTACTTTGATTTGCCTGAAAAGGCAAAATAATTTATTGAGGGTGAGAGAAGAGGAAAAATTTGTCAGTTTTTTCAGTAAAATTAAACCACTAAGTATTAGTGAATAAAAGGATTTATCTTTTATCCTTTGTATTGTTATTTTATTTTTTATTTTGCCTTTTTTCCTTAAGGTGCTAGTATTGTATAGGATATTAGCTTTGTATTTTAGCCACTAGGTGGAGAAAGCAAGCCTTCTGCAATTTAATAGCATTTGTTGCATTATGCTATTCTGACCTAAATTCCATAGATATTTTGAAGCAGAAAGGTCCCCTCTTTCCTGCAGTACATCAGAAAGTAGAATAGCAATGAAGAGTGGAGAGTGGCTAGCTGAAACCTTGCTGGAATAGATTTTAGGAAAATATGGTGGACAATCAGTCTTAAATGTTAAAGCAAGTATATTGCAGGCAGCCTCATATAGTCTTTTGAACTGGAATTTTGATCATCATTCCTTCTGATACTTGTCTTATTAGGAGCAAGGGATTGTGCTGTCACTGCAAAAAGATTGTACGAGAGGGTGGGCATCTTCTCTTAGAGCAAAATCGCCTGTCACACCTTCATCAGGATAGCAAGAAAAACTGGTTGTGTACAGCTTGTGATGGCACCCACCCATATTAGAGGCAGATGGGAGCCATTGTTTCAACACATCTGAATACACAGGTGAAGTTTGAGTTCTTAGCTGGGAATATTGAAAGACATCCATTTTGCAAGATGGAAAGACGTTCATTTTGGCACAGTTTAGTCAGAAAAAGCCTCTCAGTGAGGCCCTACCCCAAGCTGTTAAGGGTGGTAGTTGACCTTCATTCTTTTAAAGCAATGTCTTAATATGGATACATGCATTAGAAGGGAGGTAGTAGCGCTACATCCTATTGCAAATGACATCTGAAGAAATAATAATGGGTTTGGTTTGTATTTGTCAAAACTAATCACTGCAGCAGTCTTTCCTTTAAGTGTGTGCTGAATTTTATCCAAATATGCTAATAATTACCCCAACGTGCCCTGTTGTCCTGATCCTACTAAAAATATTTTTTCTGTACTAATGAGATCTCCCTTGGTCTAATTATGAAGGAATTTCAGATGTCTGTGGGACAGCACGTGCCCCTTTTTAGGCAGCATATATTCCCACTAAAGACAGTTTCTAACACTAAACTTCCTGGAAAACACCTCTGGGCAGCAGTTTCTGTCTTGAGGATTGACAGAATTCTTGNCCTCTGGGCAGCAGTTTCTGTCTTGAGGATTGACAGAATTCTTGTTCGTTCAAAGACAGTGAAAACTTCATATATCTGTTCCTTCCCTATCCATCCTAATCCTATCCCAGCCATGCTGCCCAATTTTGGGAATGAGTTTCTTTCCAGCACCTTCTGCTTCAGAGGAAGGTGTGGTTTAGATGTTCTATATGTTTGTAACCCAGCCTTTTCATGCCTATTTATTTATAGCAACCTAATATTGCAGTTTGTGTTGACTTCTGCAGGAGACAACTTTGGCTATGCCTATTTATTTATAGCAACTTAATATTGCAGTTGGTGTTGACTTCTGCAGGAGACATCTTTGGCTAATTGTCTTCTTAAACTGTATTCAGGACTGAAGCACCCTCCACCATGAAGGTAAATGTAAATTATACATTTAATGTCGATAAATTCAATTTTCATCCAGGGCTACACTTGCTATTGGCTAGAATCAGTTTCTAACAAATTGTCATGTCCCATGTAGCAAAAGGCTGCATAGAAATGGCTCAAAAGAGAATGTACAGATGATGGCGCTTGACCAGTAAAGTCAGAACTCTTTTTCCAAGTAATTTACAGATTTTTCACCTATTTTGATTTGTCCAGCTGAAATAATTTTCCTATCTAAGGTGCAGTATAGGTAACTCATTTTGCAGCATGCAGTGTGTGATGAATTCTGCAGGTGAAAAACAACATTAAGGTATAAAAATACATAGAGAAAGTACATAATAAGTGAAAAGGCAATGTGTTTATAAACACCTTCCAAGCTAAGAAAAGGGCCTCTTTAGATACTGTTGGCTTGATTGATTATTGCAGTTATTTTCTGATTTCTATTTCCATTAAATTCTTACACTACGGATTTGGATAAAACCATTTAAGTCATGAGTATGTTATTTATTCTAAGATTGTTCTTTAATGTAGCTCATCAAATGGTACTGGAAATTGTTTAGCTCCAGTGTTAATTCATGGTCACCACTAAACAATTTTTTTCATTCAGTTTGGTATTTTAGGATTTCATGCTACTGTTTTTCTTTTTATTTTTCATTACTGTTTGTACAGGTAAAGGGATGAGTTCAATTTTTATGTGTATTGTCAAAGTTAAAGCTTATATCTGTTCTACTTTTTTCTTCTCTGCTGTTCTGCCCATATCTTATCCTTGGTTTT
>VWYI01009439.1:0-12194 GCA_013399455.1 Anthoscopus minutus
CTCGGATCCCTGCCTGGGATCCCGACCTCCGGGGCTGCTCCTGGCCACAGGGATCAGCGGTACAGCTGCCTTTGGGATCTCAGCAGGCCCCGTTTTCTGAGGAATTACCAGCTCTACATGCCCAGCAGCAGGGCCAGGGGATGCTCTCCCTTCCCTGCAGGATGCTGCAGATCCCTGGTCTTGGGGTGCCCTGGAGAAACAGCTTGGGAATTCCCAAACCTGTGCAATGGGGCTGAGCTGCCCTGGAGTCAGGATTTGGGCTGGGGTCGGGGTTTGAAGGCTGAGCACCCCCAGTCTCCTTTTCCTGGTGCTGGGGCAGCGCTGGGAGCACTGGGAGCAGCACGAGGGATGTGGCTGGTGCCACGTGGATCCCAGCACCCTGAGGGCGCCTGGAACGGAGCCTCATTTCCATCACACCGTGCCCTGCCCCTCTGCCTCACGCAGTCCTCACCCAGCTGATACTCAGTCATGCAGCAAATTAAACCTGGAGAAAGATGTTTCCAGCTGTTCCCAGTTAATTGGGTCGCCCCATCCTGCGCGGCTGGGTCGGGGGTGGCATCACCTGGGGACACTGCCACTCTCCAGCCCTGCTGGGGAATCCCAGATCAGTCCTGCTCCTGCAGCTGTCTGCTGGGAGGGTGGAAAAGTGGGGACACTCATTCCGAAGCGTGGATGTTTTTAAATTGGTTTTTATTACCATGAGGAGGTTTCCTGGTCTGTGCCCGCTCTCGGTCCTCGAGGCAGATCCCGGTGCCAGACTCCTGCCAGGACCAATTTTATGGGAAAGGGATCCCCTGCAGATGCAGCTTGCACAGAAATTTGGGTTGGATTTGACAATCTCAGAGGTTTTCTCAAAATAATTGGTTCTGTGATTCTGTGGAAATCAAAAGGATGAGCACACGCTTCTCCTGACAGACCCCAGAAAAACTTCCAGGGCCTAAAGGGCTCCAGGAGAGCTGGAGAGGGACTGGGGACAAAGGATGGAGGGACAGGACACAGGGAATGGCTTCCCATTAACAGAGATTAAGAATAGGTTGGATATTGGGAAGGAATTCTTCCTTGTGAGGGTGAGGAAGGGGATGGAATGGAATTCCCAGAGAAGCTGCCCCTGGATCCCTGGAAGTGCCCAAGGCCAAGCTGGACACCGGGGCTGGGAGCAGCCCGGGGCAGTGGGAGGAGTTGGGGCTGGAACTGGAGGATTTTAAGGCCCCTTCCCAAGGCAAACCATTGCAGGATTCTATGGGATGGTCCTGGCTGAGCTCTGGTGCCTGAGCACGGCCTGGAGGAAATCACCCCTCAGTGAATCCCTGGATCTCGGTGCAGGGAGGAATCCTGGATTCCCCTCAGCGTTCCAAGCCATTCCAGCTCCTGCTGGAAAGAGTTCAGGCCTCATTTCTCCCAATAACTTCTCACTCAGCACCTCCCTGCTCTGGGTACCCCCGTGCTCCCACTTCAGACGCCGGGTAATTCTCCGGGAATTCTCCATTCCTGCCCAGCCAGCTCGTCTGCTCCCTCATTTATTCCTGTCTGCTCCATTATTTATTCCCCACGATCCACCAAGAGTTAAAGGAGAAGAAAACATTTGGCTGCTGGTGGTTTCCAAAGCCTCATTACAGCTGAAATCAAGTAACCACTAAATCTTGTGTGGTTACAGAGGTCACTGCTGTTCTGGCACAGTGGCGCCAATCCCGAGGCAGGAATTTCGCTTCCCTCCCAGGAAAAGTGCGCACAGAGTTGAAGGGATGACAGGGAGCAGCCTCGTGGGGACCACAAGGGCTCTTTCATGCCTGCAGATCCCAAGTTTTCCCCACTGGAGCAGGGACAATGCTCCATGTTTCCAGGCTCCGGCCCTGCCGCTCCGGCTGGGAATTTCAGAGGGATTTGCCACCAACTTTGAGACTTTCCTGGCTGTCCTGTGGAATAAGGAGGAATTCCTTGAGTGTGCACAGGGATGGAGCCAAGCCAGGAGAAGGCTGAGCCTTGTGATGGCATTTTTGGGAATTCTGGGGGTGAGTCTGGACGCCCCAGTGCTGCTCCAAGCCCTGCTCCTGGAGGGATGGGAGCTGGGAATCTCTGAGTTATCCCAGCAGGGCAGGAGCATCCCTGAAGCAGCAGAAGATGAAATTTTCCAGCGGCCTAAGGATTCCTGGCCCCAGGAGCTGCTGCATCCAGGGATTCATGGGCTGGACAGAGAGACTGAAGTCTGCAGGGAGATTCCTTCCCAGCTGGAGTGAGTTAACAGCTCCAGAGATCCTGTCCCAGGGCAGCGAGCTGGGATATTCCATTTCCACAGGGCACAGGATGGAGCAGGGCATGCACAGCCTGGCAGTGCCACCCACGGGGTTTTAGCACCACAGCTGAAATCTGGGAGAGTGCAGCTGCCCACCCAAAGCTCCACAAAAGCCAGGGATGCTCAGGGAAGAGAAATGGATAAATGGAATCCCTGGGAAAGGCTGGAGCAGGCATTCGTTCACGTTTCAATTCCATTCCTTCCGCCCCATTCCAAGGGAATCAATCCGAGCCGGGTGGCGTGAGCTGTGAATGGAGAGGGCTGCTCAGCCTGGCTGAGCCGATCTGCTCGAAACTCACACCTTTAATTAGCTGGAATTAATTGTCTCGAGTGTCACCGCGCGCAGACAGAGCCGGGGAGGGGGGGGGATTTAGGAGAATTCCAGAGGCGGCTCCATTCCCTTCCCTCCTGCTCAGGAACGGCACCAGAGCTGATTTGTTTCAGGGCTGCAGCTGTGAGGACCGAAATGAAACACGTGCCACACAAACAACGATGCAGCTCATTTAAATGTTCCCTTCTTAATTAAACCCCGGTAATTGCGCTGTGCCCTTTTATTGCCCTCCCGGAGCAGCGCGGCTGTAAAGTCACTTCACACATAACTCAACTCCTGCTCTCGGCTTTCCCGGCTCCTTCTGCTCCTCCTGGGCTTTCCCAGAGGGATGCTTTGCTCCCAGGGATGCACGGCCGGGACACAGGGAATGGCTTAGTATGGACAAGGCACGGTTAGGCGGGATTTTGGGAAGGAATCCTTCCCCGGGGGTGGGGAGCAGCTGGGATGGAATTCCCAGAGCAGCTGTGGCTGCCCCTGGATCCCTGGAAGTGCCCAAGGTCAGGCTGGGTGGAGTTTGGAGCAGCCGGGGACAGCGGGAGGTGTCCCTGCCCGTGGGGAGCGCCTCTGCTCTGTGTTTTGGGTTCTGGGCTGAGTTTAAGCCCAGCTTTGCAGTCAGCTTAGACCAGGGTTTAATCTGCAAAGAGCCCTTGAGAGCAGCCCTTGGATGGAGACTTTGGGCAGTTTTTGCTCCTTCCAGAGGAAGAACTCCCCAGATGTGCTTCCCGTGAAGAGAACTCACGGAACCACAGCCTGGTTTGGGGCGGGAGGGACAATTGAGTTGGACCCGATGGTCTCGGAGGTCTCTTCCAGCTTAGTCATTCTGGCTGAGTTCTGCTGAGCTCGGGGCTGTCCTGCCATGAGCAGACACACGCCCCATGACCAGGCTGGACAGCAGAACCCATTCCCAGCAAACCCTCGCTCCTGCAGCCCCCTCCTGACCGTCCTGGCAGCCACGGAAGGAGGGGATTCACAGGAGGAAACCTCACAGGAGGAAACCTCACAGGAGGAAACCTCACAGGAGGAGCGGGGCTGTTCCTTCATGGAATCCCAGCCCTGGAAGAGCAGTGGAAGAGCACGGAATCCCAGCCCTGGGACAGACAGGGCCGGGCCAGCTCTGGGGACAGCAGGAGGCTGGTGTTCGTGCCCTGAGCCCCCTTTTTCTGGGAGAGCTCCTCCTGCCAATCCTGCTTTTCCATCCCCTGCGGGCACAAGGCCCCGTTCCCGCTGCTGTTTGCCCTGGCACGGCTCCAGGCGGGCCCGGGGCAGGGACACCATTCCCTGCTCTTTTGTTTGGGCATCATCTGGGGCTAATCCCCAGTTAATTACTGGAGGGTGATGCTCCCCACGAATGAAAGAGCACCTTTGTGCCTGCTCCTTCCAGAGCAGCACCTCGGGGCACGACGCCGTGGGCAGCCGGAACGCGGCAGGAATTCTGCATCCCATGGGAAATGCTCTCCCACCCAGCGAGCACGGTGCCTTTCTCTCCTCTCTGGCTTTTGGGGTGGTTTTTGTTTTCACAGCTAATTTCCAAAAGCCTTGGTGGGGATTAAAAGGGCTCAGCAAACGCTGACGTTCGTTTCTTGGCCAATCCTGCACGAAATCCGTCAGCTCTGCCATGTGAACTTCTGCTGTTTGAACTCGAGGAGGAAGAGAATTCCGGAACAGGAACAGTCTGGATTTATTTTTCATGGGAGCAGGCACGTAGGAAAGGCACAACTCCTCAAAACGCTCATGGGAACCTGGAATGGTTTGGGCTGGAAGAAACCTTCAAAGCCCATCCAACCTTCCCAAGCCCAACACCTTCCACTATCCCCGGGTTCCCAAGCCCCATCCAACCTGGCCTGGAAATGTTTTCCTGCGCCCTTGGGACCCTGCAGGTGCTCAGGGGTGAGGATCTGTCGGAGCTGCAGGACATTCACCTGTTTCACAGGCAGAGGCAGGGCAGCCTCTCCTCTTTCATATATTCCTCATCATTCCCATTTTTGGGAAGTTTTTGCAGTGTGGGAACGATCCCTCTGGAGAAAGAGAAGGAAAAGGAGGATGTGAGGAACAGGAAAATCGGAATAAATATCATCATGGATGGCAAGAGCTCCCAGGTGCCTGCAAAGGAGGGATAAAAGAATTACTGTGGACTTTAGCAAGAATTCTGCTTTACATCTTCGGGATACTTTACAAATCCCAGTTAATTCCAATCCACAGCATCCCTGGAAGGAAAAAACCACAGTTTTTAGATGAGATAAGTTATAAAGCGGGAGAAGGAACCTGAGAGGTGTGGGACCATTCCCCATTCCCCATTCCCCATTCCCCATTCCCCATTCCCCATTCCCTCCTTGTTCTCTATTTTCCCCNCTCCTCTCCTCTCCTTTTTATTTTCCCTTTTCCTTCCCTGTCCCCAGGATATCAGCGTTCCTCCCTCTCCCACAAGGAGAGATCCATGAGGAGGAAATGCTGATACCAACACTGAGACAAACTCCTGGATTTTCTCATCCATTCCTTTCCCTCTCAGCTGGATAAGAGCAGCCACGAGGTGCCCTCAATGCCAAGATGGGAATTCTCTGCTCTTCCCTCAGCCCACAGGGCTGGGAGAGCGCACGGAGTAATTAATTTTGACTTACAGAAGCTGGATTAAATTGGATTGAAAGGGGTGAAAATAGGATTAGGAATGGAGTTTAGCCAAGAGCAAACAGAATTAAAACTCTCAGAGAGCAGCTCAGCACGGCTGATGGCAGAGATGGGATGAGAGGAGACAGCCTGGCACGTTTTTGAGGGGTCATGGCAGAGACTGGAACCTGGTACCCGACTGGATGGGGGGGAAAACTCAAAAATAAAGTACTTTTAAACAATTGTTCTTGCTGAATTTCTTGGTGTTTTCAAGGATGAATTTGAAAACAATTGTGCAGAACAAGCAGCAGTCTCCCTAAACCCCCGGCCCACAGGAAAGTGTGCAGGGCTTTCAACACACGCCCTGAAATCTAATTAGTCTGGGATTATGCCTGTCACAAATCATCAGAGCTGCGAGGATCCTTAGCAGGAAAACCAGCTCCTCTCCCTGAAATCCTCCTCGCAGAGCCTGGAGACAAACCAGGCTCGCAATTTCCGTTCCCATGTCGTCCATAGTGAAAATTCCTGGGACTGCACTGAGTCCCTATCCACTGCCAGGGCTTGGAAAGTCTTGGATTTGGGTCGGGCTTAGCCCGGTGTTGCCGCAGGGAAGAAGGAGCTGCCTCTGCCTGGGTTCAGCCTGGGAATGGGTTTGGCACGTCCTGGGCTCCTGGTTCCTCTTGATTCCAGTGGGAATCCTGGGCACTGAGCTGGAGCAGCTCCTGCTCCTCCCTTGCCACTGAGTTAGTCCTTGCCTAAGCCAGGGGTGCCCAAACCTGGATTTGCTGAGGAATAGCCCTAGAACAGGAATGTCCAACCTTCATACTAGGCTTTTCAGCTTCCCCTGCCAGCTGCTGAGCACAGAGCCTTGCGTGCCTCCCTCCCTGCCTTTACATCCCTCTCTCCTTGCCTTGACATCCCTCCTTTCCTGCCTTTACATCCCCCTCTTCTTGCCTTGACATCCCTCCTTTCCCTTCCTTTACATCCCCCTTTCCCTTCCTTTACATCCCCCTTTCCCTTCCTTTACATCCCTCTCTCCTTGCCTTGCCATCCCTCCTTTCCCTTCCTTTACATCCCTCTCTTCTTGCCTTGACATCCCTCCTTTCCCTTCCTTTACATCCCTCTCTTCCCTCCTTTACACCCCCCTTCCCCTTCCTTTACATCCCCCTTTCCCTTCCTTTACATCCCTCTCTCCTTGCCTTGACATCCCTCCTTTCCCTTCCTTTACATCCCTCTCTTCCCTCCTTTACATCCCTCCTTTCCCTTCCTTTACATCCCCCTTTCCCTTCCTTTACATCCCTCCCTCCTTGCCTTTACATCCCTCTCACACTGGATTTTTGTCCCTCTTTCCTTGGATTTACATCCCTCTCTTCCTGGATTTGTATCCCTCTCTCTCTTACATCCATCTCTCCCTGCCTTTCTATCCCTCTCTCCCTGCCTTTATTCCCAGCACATCCATGGAAGGTCACAGCCTGAGGGTTCTCACCGTTCCCACTGAGCACCGAATTCCCATTTTCCACGCGGGAATCCCGCTCCTGCAGCTCCCGGGAGCCGCACAAATCACGGATTTCAGCTCCTTTCCCTGCCGCTTCCCTCGCTGCTGGCAGCGGTCGTTCTGGGGGAGGCGCTCCACAAATGTGATTTCTTCGTTCCACAGAACATTCCCGGGAAACCTCAGGGCTCCCAGGAGGAGCAGCAGCGTGTCCCACACCCCGGGGCTGTCCCTCCTCCCTTCCCCACGGGAATGGCGATAACCAGCAGGGATACTCTGGGTAAAACACCGGGAACAAGCACACGGCGGAGGGAAAAGGGCTTGGAAAACCAAACGGGATTGAAAACCCTTGGGGAAAGCAGCTCCTTACAGATTTACATCCCGTTTTTGTTCCCCCCAGAGCTCTTTATCCCCTCGGGGGTTTTTGACCTTGTGGCTCGGCCCACACTGGGATATTTTCCTGAAATCTGCAGCCACAGCGCACCTGTCCCATAAAAATGACATTTTATTCAGGGGGAAAAAGGGAAGAAGAGGACCCAGCCCTTGCAGGTGTTTTGACAAGCTCAGTGGACGTTGCTAATTTGTTATCCAAGCTCCTCCAGCAGCTCCTTTGATGCCAGAACCTTTCCTTCCCCTCGTTCCTGAGCAATTCTGGCGGTGTTCCCTCCCATCCCTGCCCGGGAGGATCAAAGCCCAGGCTCAGCACGGATTTATTCCTGCTCCCACCCACCCGGGCAGCCAAGGGGGGCTCTGGGGACAATTCCAGGGGGACACTGTGGGGTCAGCCAGGAATCCCAGCTCCCAGAAAACCCCACCAGGCTCTCAAGGGTTGCTGTGGCCGTGGGGCGCTGGAATCCGGCCCAGCTCTCCTTCCCTGGCTGTTCCCTGGGTTCTGCCAGGCGGGAATTCCGCCGGGGCTGGAGGCTGGGGCAGCCTTGTCCTAAAATTGCTCCGAGAGGGGACTCAGGGCCACCAAATCAGCCACCCTGGTGGCCACATCCACAGCAGGGATGTCCTGCACTGCAGGGATGTCCAGGATTCTGTTGGATGGGCCAAAATCCAGGATTTCATCGGATGGACCAAATTTCCCCCTCTATGCTCAAAGGAATTTTCAGCTCTGGAATGAAGATCTGGCTTGGCTCGAGTGTGGCAGCGCAGCTTTCCCAAATCCATGGATTTTGCTCCATATCCCCACGCCCAGGGGCTGCTCCCAGGAGCAAACAGCACCAAGAACACCAGGCTCATCCTCTTTTCCCAGGATTTGGGAAGCACAGGACTCACCCCTTCCTTCCGCCCCAAAGGAAAGGGTGCCGAATTTGATTTTTAATCAAAAGGGTTAAATTTAATTTCAGTTAAAAAATCTCTAATCAAGGGTTAATTCGATTTTTTTTTTTTCCCCCTCCTCTGGTGGGGGTTTTGTTTTTGTCGCTCCAAGGCAGCTCAGATCCCGGTCACTTCTCCTTCCTCTTCCCAGCGTTCTGCCTCCCCCTTCTCCTCGGAAGGTAACAGTATCCCTGCTCAGGCATGCATTCCTTTCTAATAAGGTATTGTGCCTCCATTTATGCATCTTAGGTGCAGTCTGAGGCAGCTGCCGAGGAGCAGAAAATCCAATCCAGCCTGGAATGCGCGGGAGCACCCGGACATCTGCGCCCAGCCAGGGGCTGCTCTTCCCAGCCTTCCCCCGGGAGCTCTTCCCGGCCGGGTGATGCTCCCTGGGATGCTCTGGTGTGGGATTGGGGTGCCACAGGTCAGGCAGGAGTGTCAGTCTGGGATTTTGGGGGTTCTCCCACGCTGAGGTGTTTGTTGGGATCTGGGAAATCCAGCCCTGGCACATTGGGCATGGATTTATGGAGTTAAAGAGTGGGTGGGGTTAAAAAGGACCTTAAAGCTCATCCAGTTCCAACCCCAGCGCTATCCCAGGTTGCTCCAAGGGCTTGGACACTTCCAGAGATCCAACCACAGCTTCTCTGGGAATCTGTGCCAGAGCCTCCCCTCCCTCCCAGCTGGGAATTCCTTCCCAATATCCAATCTAATCCTAATCCTCGTTAATGGGAAGCCATTCCCTGTGTCCCATCCCTCCATCCCTCATCCCAAATCCCTCTCCAGCTCTCCTGGAGCCCCTTTAAGGGCTCTGAGGTTTCTCCCTGGATCCTTCCCTTCTCCAGGTGAGCATTCCCAGCTCTCCCAGCCTGGCTCCTTCCCCAGCTGGGCACACCAGGATCCATGGGGGATGAGACTCCCAGATTTTGTTGTCCTGCAGGGCAGAGGGAGGATTTTGGCCGCTCAGGGCAGGTGTCCCCTGTGTCCTCCCTGCCCGGTGCCACCGGCTCTGCCCTGCCCAGCTGGGATGGGGAATTTCAGCTGCTCTTTTGGGATGGAGCTGTTCCAGACCCCCCTGCCTGCCTGGGCCACCTTTCCCTGACGATTTTCAGAGCCAGAAATCCTTTTCCTGCACAGCAGCACTGGCAGGAGCTCCCGTGGCTCTGCAGGGATGATCCGGAGGGACTCTGCTCTCCCTGAGCGACTCTGCCTGCCCAGCCTCGGGAAAATCCCGGGGTTTTTTGCTGCTGACCTTCATATTCTGAGCTGTTAGTAAATAAATCCCTTTGGGGGAAAAAAAACTACAGAAAACTCCTGAAAATCAGGATTTAAGAAAACTCCACAGGGATTTGGAAGGACCAAGCACACAAGGTTTTTTTGGGAGTCATCCGTGTCAGTACCACCACCCTAAATCCACTCCCAATTTCCTGGCCCATTCTTGTTGCCATTTCCATAAATTTGGTAGCCCAGTATGACCTTCCTGACCCCATCCCTCAGCTCCTCCGAGGCCTCTGCTTCACCCCAAACACGACATTTATTTTATTTTATTCTGTTTTATTTTATTTTATTTTATTTTATTTTATTTTATTTTATTTTATTTTATTTTATTTTATTTTATTTTATTTTATTTTATTTTNATTCTATTCTATTCTATTCTATTCTATTCTATTCTATTCTATTCTATTCTATTCCATTCCATTCCATTCCATTCCATTCCATTCCATTCCATTCCATTCCATTCCATTTTCCCTGTGCTGAACCTTGGCCTTTCCCCTCTCACATCCCGAGGTGCTGGAGGATTTTTTTGGGAGATCCAGGGGGGCACCTGCACCACGGGGCGCTCAAGAAGCGCTTGGAGAACTCATCAAGCAGCTAATTAATGACCAATTAATGACCCTGCTGCCGGGGAGGGAGCCCAGGGCAGGGCGAGCAGGGCGCTGCCATCAGCCCTTCCTCCCTGATTAGCTCTGGCTAATGAGGCTGAACTCTGCAGCCCCGGAAAGGGGGGATCCCCTCCCTGCGGGATGATCCAGCGGGATCCGCCTGGGAAGGTCGGGGTTATCTCCCTGCCCGGAGCCTTTCCCGCCTGCCCCCATTCCCCGGGATAACAGCCCAGCTGGAGGAGCTGATTAATTAATTAATTGGCCACTTCCAAAGGCGCTCCAGCCTCCGCCAGGAACCGGCAGATAGCCCCCATTAACCCTTTCAGCGCCCGGAGGGGCTGGAGATGTTCCAGAAGGAGGGAGGAAATCCAGGGATGGGGCTGAGCTGCCCTAGGGACGCACAATCCTTGGATCCTGCAGCTCCCGGCGAGTCCCCACCCCAAACTCTGGGCTACCAAATCCCTGGAGGCGGCGACAAGAGCAGGACAGGAAATTGGGAGCGGATTTAGGGTGGTGGTGAGGTTTGCCACCCTGGTACTGCCACGGATGAGTCCCCCCCAAAAAAACCCCTTTTTGTGCTTGGTCCCTCCGAATCCCTGCGGAGTTTTCTTAAATCCTGATTTTCAGGAGTGTTTTATGTTTTCCCTGAGGGATTCACGTCGGCTCAGAATGCTGGGTTTGTGTGAGGAATAAAACGCAGCTCAGCCATGAGCCTGAGCTCCTCATTTCTCCAGGAACTGGGGATCGCCCTCAGTGCCCATCAGCCCATTTAGACATTCCTAGGGATGGGAATTCTATAGGAACCACCAGTGCCTGCCCTTTACCCTTGGAATCCTGTGCTGCAGCCACCAGCAGGAACGAGCAGGGGATGATTTAGGTGCGCTGTGGATTCCTGAAGATTTAAAAGCGAGGAGTTTCACCCCAAAAATCTGCTCTAGCTCAGGGAGGGCTCCTGAGCTGGGTGTGGAAAGGAATGTCCTGTGTGGATCATCATGGCTCAGGCTGGCTGGGAAAAACATCCCAAGTGGGTTTTCCCTCTGGTCCATGTGGGAATTTTCTCCGGGAAGGCTGGTGGAGGAGGCAGCTCAGAGCAGGAGTCAGAGGGGAGATGTCTCTGTTCCCAACCCAGCTGCAGTTCCTGCTCCAGAAAATACCCCAGGAGTGGGAGCCAGGGCCTGGCTTCCCCATCATCAGTGAATTATGGAGTTGTGGGGTGAGGGAAAGCCGGAATTCCCAGGAATTCTCATCCCGAGGGGAGCACAGAGAAAGTGGCTGCCCCTGGGATTCCCGGAGGGGAAGGAGAGGCCTTTTCTCTGCTGAGCACGGGTTATAAAGCACATTTGGATGGAATTCCATCCTGTCAATCCGGGCCCAGGCCTCTGGAGCCCATCCAAGGTCAGCAGCCCCGCTTCCAGCAGGATTGCACCCCCAGAATTCCCCTTTTTGTTCCCCCCAGAGCTCTTTATCCCCTCGGGGGTTTTTGACCTTGTGGCTCGGCCCACACTGGGATATTTTCCTGAAATCTGCAGCCACAGCGCACCTGTCCCATAAAAATGACATTTTATTCAGGGGGAAAAAGGGAAGAAGAGGACCCAGCCCTTGCAGGTGTTTTGACAAGCTCAGTGGACGTTGCTAATTTGTTATCCAACCATAAAAGCGATTTGGGGAGAACAATGGTGACATTTCAGTAGAAGTTTTCCAGCAGAGCACTGACATTCCGAGGGGGAAATGCCTTGTCTCTCAAAAGCTGGATTGTTCAGGTGCAGTGGCAGCAGTGCCAGCACGGACCTGATTATTTACATGGGATTTGTTCTGGTGGCGGATGGACAAAACTTTGGGATTTGGCCTTCCTGTGTCAGGGCAGGTGTCAGCATAGGCAGGCAGAGGTGACCCACCCTGACCCCACAGATTTAGGGAATTTTTCCAAGGTCTGACCCTATTTAATCTTCTCATCCATCTGGATAACCTGATTAATTAATAAATGGATAATCACGCCTGTGCTTAATAAATTAAGAGGTGACTTTTCTGCTGGAGGAACTGGGGAGGGGTCAGAACTCCAAGGATGAGCGACCCCAAAATGAGATTATTGAGAGATAAATGTGAAGTATAACCCAGGAATTGCAGGGAAAAAGAAAATCCAAGGGCACTTTGGGAAGGATGGAAAACAAACCAGCCAGGCAGGGAGCTGTCAGAAAATGGAATTATTGCAGTTGAGAACAGGTTGAGTGTGAACCAAGAGCCTGCTGGGATGAAGGGATGGGGGAAAAGGGAATTGGA
>VWYI01009440.1:0-58358 GCA_013399455.1 Anthoscopus minutus
GAAAGTCCCATTTTCTGTGTGTCCTTTTGGACTCTCAGATCAGGAAAAAGAACCATCATGACCCCCGCTCGTGCGAACGGATGGTGACAGTCAGGAGCCCTGCTGGAGAGGCAGTTTAGTTCTAGACACATGATGCTGCACAAAGAGCTCTGCTCCTGCCTGTCTGCAGTACAGTACTGAGCAACAAACACTGCAGAGGCACCCCAGGCTGATTGTGTATCGGCCCTGCGCTGGTGCTCAGTCAATGCCTTTGTTGTCAGAAGAGAAATCAAGCGGCATTCAGGAAAGCAGCAGTGTGCATTCTGCATTGATTTTTAAATGCCCGATGTTTTGTTTGGATGAGAGGATAACCACAGTTTGTACAGCCCACTAATCAATTGTATCAGAGAAGGTGCTGACTTAAATACAAATCTGTATGTTTAAGCTCTCAGAAGCCTTAGGAGACAGTCTCACCTTTGGCAGAGGTACAGTAAGTTGTAAATCAAAAGCTGGGTATTTTCCATTTGCCCTTGATTTGATGAATTACAATGTCAATTAGCAGCATGGAGATTTATGAATTTTTGCTTGACTCGCCCATCTAATCTTATTAATTTGTATTGATAAGTGAAATGTTCATACCTCTCAGCCCTAGAACAGAGAACCTGGAAATTATAATGATACCTCAGGGTACATCTTCATTGAGAGCTGGAAGTGTGGTGTCCATTGTTCTTTGTCTTTGGTTATTCCATAAATCCTGCATAACTAGAAGGCTGTCTTAGCAACAGCAAGTTCACTCCTGTTGTTTGCAGCCAGAAACATCCTGAGAAGTGAGACAGGTAGCAAAGTAGGAGAGCTTAGGCTGGCTAAGTAGTGTCCCATGACCCCTGCAAACTGATGGCAGCTCTGAAGAGTGTGCTTCAAAGCTCTCTTACAAGAGGACAATTGTACACTGACACTTTGTTTGCATGATAATCAGGCTACAAATGCAGTGTAGAATTTTTTCTGAAACACATTATTCCTTCCTTCCTTCCTTCCTTCCTTCCTCCCTTCCTCCCTTCCTCCCTTCCTCCCTCCCTCCCTTCTCCCCAGTACCTCCATCTCCCACCACACTCCTCCATGCCTGGCTGTCACTAATTGGAGCTCTTCTGAGGTATTGTTTCCATCTGCACTGGCAGGAAGTCTCCTGCAGCCACAATGTTTTCAGCCATTTTTTTTTCCTTACAGCTTTTAATTTCATGTTATTATCACTAGATCACCTTGCAAAAAACCTGGTTTCCAAGCTTCTCCTTCCCTCAGAAGACCTCTACCAGATACACATTGGCATGAACTGCTTTGTACTTATAAATTTATTTTCCTAATACTGTGAAAAAGTTCTGGAGTTAGATAAAAAAGGGTAAACATACAACATAGTCCAGGTGATGGGTTCGTGGATTGTGCAGAAACAAGAATGAGTGGAATGATCAAGCATTAGATACTGTGAGAGCTTCTCTTGCTGCTGTTACCTGTGGTTTGGCAGGTACAGCTCAGAACAAATCAAATTTGCTTCTCAGAATACATCATATTTTCCCATCTCACTTCTCTCAAAGGAGACAAGTGAGAGTATAGAGACAAGTGAGAGTGTAAAGTGACAAAAAAGAGATGGGACAGAGTTTTATCATTGGTTAAGTCTCAAGGAACTAGCATGATTCTGCAAAACCATTTCTACTTCCTCTGTGTGATGATTCTTACCCCTATTTTGTTTAATTCTGAGCATTTAAATGTACCAAAACTATGTGCAAAATGGCTTTCCTACGCAAAGAATATGCATTTACTATACTTTTGTGACCTTGCTTTTCAGTTCCACACTCTGGAAAATTTTAGCAAAAGCTTTATGGGCACTTTTAGTATGACATATAAAATACTGGAGAACTTAAACTTTCAAAATAATATTTGTCCCTGTAACTTAATATTTACTATTGTTATATGCAGAAACCAAAAGCTGTCTCTGATCTAGAAAAACTAACACTCATGAGTTAGAATTCTCCAAATGCAAAGCATATCCCCAGGGATGTTCTCAGATCTAAACTAGTTGCTTCTTTTGGATCATGAAGAAAAACAGAAACACCAGAATTTCTTAGTAAAACATTATGGTCCAGAAAAGTTTATATGTATTAAAACATAATTTCATTTCAAGTAGTTCCTCAAAATTTTATTTTGAAATAGGGCCAAAAGGTTTTGCCCCATCTTTTACATCACAAATCCGCTATTTACATCATGTTAATAAAGAATGTGACATAATTAAATGTTTTATTTAGACTACTGAAGATACAGCTAAAAAATTCCTAGGTTTTTCATTATTGTTTTTATTGAATTGCTGGCATATTTTCACAGATAAAATAAACAGAACACAGAAAAGCAATTTGACAAATGTACACATAAACAGTATTATGCATAAGGAAGAGGATGCTTTTAACTGTAAGGAAACATAAGAGGTCCTTGGAGTTGCTTAGGAAAATGATGTGTTCAAGACTTCATTTATTGTAGCCTACCCAAGATTTTGATTTTCACCAAGGTTGGCTGCAGTCTAACAGAATTACACTAAATGTGTTAGCTGTTAGGGTCTGTGACACTATGCTAAGGATTGTTTACAATGGTTTTATGGGTGTATTTCTGGGCTTCAGGCTCCATCTTCCAATATCAACATGGTTATTTATCTCTTTCTTTCCCTCTATAGTGATGGTATTTCCTTATATACTTGGAATAAACCAGTAAAGTTGACAAATTAATGCCTTTCATCTCTCCTGAAAGACGTAATTTTTATTTCTCACTTGAACATGTCTGAAAACAAATTAGAGTAATTGACTGACAAAGATGATAGGGACTGAACTGCATCTCAGAGAAAATCTACGTTACTAATGTTAAAAAGAGAAAATCACAGCATCTGAAAGTTTTCTCATAGAGGTTGCCTGCTGCTCCCCTCCCTGTGCCGGTCCCAGCACATCTCTGGAAGGTTTGGCCAGATGTCCTGCTAATGGCATTTATTGGCTACAGAAACTCAGCTCATAGAATGTTTCACTTCTTCCTTCTCCTCAAACCTCAACCCAGCCCAACCTGTGTCTAATCATACCCTTCAGGTTACTCAGGGAGGAAAGTATTCTTTGCTAAAGTTTCACCGATTTGAGCACTGAGCAGAAAACCTGAGTGACCTGACAGCTAGGACAGATTTGAACACACAGTTTCCACAAATTCAGAGGAAACTTGGAAGTTGGTGATGTCTCCTCTCCAGCTTGGGACCTAACACACCCGCCTCTTCTGGCACTTGCTCTTTAATGACTTTAATGTCACAGTGCTTTAAGCTCTGGCCAGCATTCAGGATATCCTTCATGTACATTGTCAGCCAGAAGTCAATAATAAACTACATACATTTAACAGTGTCTGTATGTTAAAACCTTACATGTCTAAATTTCAATGGAAAGTATAGACCAGAATATATTGAGCAGCCGTCACCAAAAGGAAGGATATTTTTGACATTCAACAAAATGAAGTGAACACCATAAAGAGAACATGACTGGTCTTGAAGATACTTAAATACTTGAAAAAGAAACATTATTTTAATTCAGGAGTGCTGGACTGTAGTCAAATTAGAGGGGGAGCAGAATGAATTTCACACTGAAAAAATTAAGCTTCTCTAGAGCCATTGAAATGTTTAAAAGGAGAGATTAACTAAAAGAGCAAATGCCTGATAACAAGAAGGAATAAAAGCGAATGGCAATGGACCCATCTGGAAATGTACTCCAAGGTGTGCTGATAAGAAGAATGTAACACACCACTGTCTTATAGGTAAGTTCTGTGACAAAGGAGACAGTTCTGTGCCAGTTCTGTGACAAAGCCATCAGACCTAAGCATGAAACACAGATCCCATCCACCCTCAAGTCAGGAGACAGCTTTGCAAGACAAGGAAGGAGGGAGAGAGAGGGGTCTTTCTGTCAGCACTTGAGCATAATGAGGTTAATGTTGGGCTTGTTTCATTTGTGACACTAATTTTGACCTTCTTATTTTCTTAAACTGTTTTAAATTAAGTATAATTCAAGTCCTCCAGACAATTAGGTATTTCCCACATAATAGTGTAGTGGCTCTATAAATTGAGGCTGTGGGACATCTTCATAGGCCATCATCTACAGGAAAACTAAAGAATGCCTGAAGAATTAAAAGGATGGGCATCAATCTGAGCTGCATAAATCTGTTGAAAATGGAAAAACTATTTAGTAGATAGAGAAATAACTCCCATGACTACTGGTGACACCAAAGGTGATATTTGTGTTGTGACATCCTGAATTTTTGGCAATGTCCCTAATACAGAAATTAGAGGAAAGAGCTATTTAAATAATGCTGCCATTTTTTTTCTCTGGGCTCTATATATTCAGCTCAGAGATCAACATAGCATGAGCTAAGGCTAGAAAAGAAAAAAGCTAGACATTTTTGTGACCAGTGAAGGAATGATATGTTGGGCAGCTACAAGCAGCTTGAGTGTTAATTAGTGAAAGAAAAATCAAAATAATCCCATTTCCATGCACATTATTCAGACTGGCTACCATGCATTTTATGTTTTGTGTAGTAATTCCTAAGACAGATGAAATTATGGAAGTATCCTTCAGGGAAATGAACTGGTCAGTTTTTTTGTTTTGAATTCTACAAGCAAAGCTACTATATTAAAGTGAAGTCTGAAATTATATAAAAAGAGGAGGGGAAGTTAGAATCAAAATATTTGGAATTTATGTAAACTTCCAATACTGCAGGTAAATTGAAAAAATAAATGTAAAATACATATATAAATGATATATAGAATATAAAAATAAAAAACAAATTAAAATAAATATAATAATAAAACAAAATTACTACAAAAATAAATATAATATTAAATAATAAATATAATACATATATATCAATTTATAAAATACATATATAAATGCAACTGATTATGCATGAGTGCTTGGGAATTGAATTTATTGACAGAAAAAAAAGTACTGGTGCTTTTAGCAATATGATACTAAAAATAGATATAAGGCAGGAGATATAATCATGCCTAAGTATGTTCACTCCAACCTATGAGCCTCATGGCTACATAACCCTACAGAAAGACAGATCAAGTCTCAGCCTTCTCCACCACTCACTAGAAGGTTTTCCTCCTAGTTTTATTTTTCAAGGCTTCTTCCACTGCCCATGCAAAGTGGCACATTCTGCAGCCATGCCACCCACCCCAGATGGCTACCATAGGGCACAAAGAACAATGCAGTGCTGGGTTAATTGTTAAACTTGATGATCTTTAAAGGTCTTTTCCAAATGAAATTATTCTATCATCCTGTGCCCTTGAGGCATTGCTCTCAAGTGATAAAAAGATTATCCATAGGACTAATTTAATTATGGACAGCTGTGTTTTATAGAGTGGGGGTTAGGTAAGATGCACGTTAAGTGATCACATGTTACTGTATGTCATGTTCAGAGGAGCACCCAAAAATACCAGTCAAGTTCTCCATGGGGAGTACGGAGGCTGCACCTCATGTGCTGTGTCCAGTTCTGGGCCCTTCACTTCAGGAAGAACATGGAGGGGCTGGAGTGTGTCCAGAGAAGGGCAGGGAGTTGGAGCTGGAGAAGGGTCTGGGGCACAAGTCTGACGAGAAAAGCTGAGGGAGATGGGGGTGTTTGGCCTGGAGTGAAGGAAGCACAGCAGGGACCTTGTCACTCTCTACAGCCTCCTGAAAGGAGGCAATGTGCAGGTGAGGGTCAGTCTGTTCTCCCAAGTAACGGGTGGCAGGATGAGAGGAAATGGCCATGGACCAGGAGAAGCTTATGCTTGATATAAGGAAAAATTTCTTCACTGAGAGAGTGGTTAAGCACTGGAACAGGCTAACCAGGAAAGTGGTGGAGTAGCCATTCCAGGAAGTGTTAAAAAAATAAGTAGATGTGTCAGTACAAAATACAATTTAGTGGGCATGATGGTATTCATTCAAAGATTAGACTTGATAATCTTGGTAGATTTTTTCCAACCTTAACAATTCTATGATCCTATGACTATCCTATGCTTGCATAAATAGAAAAATAAAATCTGAGGCGCTGATATTCTCAATATTGAATACAGAGCAAAGAGATGGCAGATGTAACTAGCTCTCAGAAAAAAAAACCCTCAGACAAAAGCAAAAATATGATTAATTCATATTCATGTTGTGCTATAAGCATTTTTTAGCATATTCAACTGTGGAAAAAAATACAAAGAGATTTTGTAGAAGTCTTTTAATCATCACTGTGCACAGTGAGCCCTGATATGAGCCATGTGTGCACTGCAGCACTCCCTCTCTGGCACTGTGCCTTATCCAGGGTATTGAGTGAAGACAGCTCCTAATGTACAGTCCAGAAAATCTCTTTCCAGATAACAGGCTGCAAGCACATTAGCATTTGGTTTGGAATAATAGCAAGGACAGGAAGCCAAACACCTTTATTAATATTAATTCAGTAGTTAACATAGCAGTTTTGATATATTCAGACTAGATTGAGTTTGAAGGCTACTATACCACAAACTTCAGCTACACATCAAATAAGCTCCAGATTCCAGAAAAAACATAAGGATTTGAACTAATGTTTGGTAAGCTGAGTCAGTTCTTATCCACGTATTTGTGAGTATATTTGGTTCCCATTAAATTAATCCTGAATTAAATCCTGCATACTATATTTACTGTAGGTGTCACCTGCTCCCTCACTCTTCTGACCTTCTCCTACTGTACCAAAGCAATTCCTACTGTAGGCATAGCCAGAGATGGTTCTGGGATCACTCAAAACATTGCCTAAGCCATTCGTACTTTTAGAGTAGGACCAACTATATCTAGGTGATTTATGGCAGAATACATTCAGTATATTCCTGATAAATCTACAGTTTTCAATGAGCTTGACTTATTTCTGCTTTCTTTTTCCCTGTTTTTGTTACCTGTAAACCAAGTCATTGTCAAATTCAAATGCATTATTTCCATCATGCACATGGAAAACAAATCGCTCAGCTCATTTTTTTTGGTAGTTTCTACAGCCCTGAAAGTTGTTGGCATGCCTGACTCTGCAATAGATTTTGCCTTGTTACCTGCACAATCCATGTAATCTTCCTTAATATCAACAAATTAAGAAGACACCAAGAGATGCAAGAGTTGAACTCATTTCTCTAAGGTCCAATGCTTTAATAACAAGGCTGTCCTTCCTTCCTTACATAGTGACTGCTTTGTCATAGTGTTCAGACTACAAGTAACTACATTTTTATGTGAAAAATTTCTGAACCTCCACAGGAAGCATTTATGATCAAAAATATTAATCTGCAAAGTAAATATTTAGGGTTGGTTATATTGGGTGTTTTAAGGACCAAAGCTAACCTTGAGAAGGATGTGGAGAGTAAGTCATAAGAGGAGCTGTCGAGGAAGTTGAGGCTGGGGTTGTTTAGTTTGGAGAAAAGGAGGCTCAGAGGTACCCTCTACAAATACCTGAAAGGAGGTTTCAACCGGATGGGGTCAGCCTCTTCTCCCAGGAAACAAATAAAAAACAAAAAATCCCCAAACAAACAATAAAAGCTCCAAACCCACCAACCAACCAACAACCCCAACAACATCAAAACATAATATTTGAACTATAAAACGAAAACAATATCTTAGGTAGATGACAAGGAGTCTAGTTTTCAACTACACAGCATTTAAGATTTGCAAAAGTCTCAATACTGCAGATTTTTTTTATTAAAACAGCTCTGGATTTTAATCTGGTTCTTCAAAATTGCATCTTGGCCAGCTCTTCATATGCCCTACTGTTTGACAGCTCTCAAAGTTTGACAGACATGAAAATAGTCAGAGAGGATAGAGATCCCAAACTCTGAAAAATAAAAAAGGAGTTACAATTGAGAAAATCAAAGTGTAGTACCTAGAGTTTGAATTCCAATCATTAAAACCATTTACTAATTAAATTATGTTTCAATAGCTAAGTGAAGCATATCTTGAAATAAAAATAGGCATGTACATAGGGTATTCTAAATATAAAAAGTCCATTGCAATTGGCACAAGCACTGCAGGGATAAATTTGATGCCCAAAGACAACCAATCAGAGTATTTGAAGAATTAAAATAAGCTGGAAGCATTTGTGCTCATTTAAACTAAGCCAAGGGTTTCTGAATTCTGCAATTTTTTTGTCTTCTTTTTAAATATACTAAGGTTTAAATATACTAAGAAAAGCTGACATGTATTAAGCTATAGACTAACTAGGGGTTTTTTCAGTCCAGGAGAACAGAAAATTCCTCTTGTATGGAGGACATCCTCACAATCTGGTGGTTCACATTTTCTGACCCAATCTCAGTGCTCAACAGTCAAGCCTCGGTGGGGAGACCCCTTTATGAGCTGCATGTCAATGCTCCTCTAATATTGGAGCATGCTAATGCTCCATTAAATACTCTTTTTGAGCAAATATCCCAAAGTGCAGCTCCATGTGAGTTGCTCTCCTGTTTTGTAATCCAAATCCCTCAGGGAACATCAGCAGGGAAGGTTCAGGTACACATCACAGATCACACCGTGATTGGGGATCAGTGGTCATGCTGTGACCATGAGTGCACATGTCAGTTCCAGCACCAGCCTGCACTCCCTAGCTGTGGAGCTGCTTTCTGTCATTGACTAGCAGGATCTGTTCCTGGATCATGGCTGAAGATCCAAAGTATGTGTCATTTCCATCGGCCCCTGGCCAGGAGAAGATCACAGAATCATAGAATTGTTAAGTTAGGAAAACACCTCTAGGATGGTCAAGTTCAGCCAGTGTAGATAAGACATTGACCTGTGATTCATCAGGTCAGAAAAGCAGCATAGTCTGATCTGAGAATAGTGTCTTGTGCCTTATTTAGTTTTATGGTTTGGGATAAATCAGTGTTTTTGGGGTTGTTAGGTTGTGTGGCTTTGTGCTGACCCAGAAGTCGATCAGGAAGCAGACAGTGACTCAGACACTGTCTCATCAGCATCCTCCTGAGTCTGAGGAACACTCCCTACAGGAGCACCTCCATTCCCAACAGGACTGTTTCCTATGCAGAGGGGAAGATGCAAAGACAAGGTCTGCAGAAATCATGTTTTCCCAATGCATATTGCAGGTAGCACATTAAATCCATGCAGGGGATGTATTTCTGCATTTGCCTGTGCAAATTAAGTCTCAAGTTATTTTCATTCCCTTCCTTCTATTAGAATAGTTGGTAATTACTCTGTGCTTGCCTCTTATGATGTCATCATTTGTGCCTCACACTTCTGTGGGGCTAAAAGTTTTAAGGAACTCAAATCTGTGTTAAAACGATGGGATTTATTCCTTCTACTCGGCAGATCCATAAATTCATGTCTTTCCATTCCATCCTAGAATCTCTAACCCCAAATGAGTTAAATATGGCATTTAGAATTGGTTTAATTACTGCTAAAAATGAGAGGAAAAGAATGAGAGTAGAGCTCATGTTGAAATTTTTTTCAGTGCATTTAGACTGAATTTCTATTCTATTTTTACTCAGCCTTTTTTTTTGTGCTTCATCTTCTTATAATTATAAGGCTTTTTGCTAGGCATAAATAAGTGCTCTTGGTACACATGGGAACAGCTCTGTGTGAGAACAACTGACATTTCAAGGGTTTTAACATTTTCTTTTTTCCTACAAATTCAAAAGCATATCACCATCCAGTTTAGCACAATTAAACACCAACACTAAGGTCTGACTGCAGTGGATTTACAAAACTGCTTCTAAGCAGAGCTCAGCCACATCCTTATTCTGCTCGTCCTGTGTACCCACAAGTTTCACTTTTCAGCATTTTTACTTGAGCACTGAAATGAACTTTAGAGACTACATTAACAGAACACTGTCTAGCCAGGCCTGCTCCATTTTGTTCTTCCTTATTGAATTGAGCCTCAAAATTGATAGTTGCATAAGAATACGTGACTAGACTGTCACAGAGCCAAAATCTGTTTGGTATGCATCTCGCATCTTCCCAGGATTTCTATCACTTAGTGCTGGCAGTATGAATGGATACAGAGATTTACTGACTGACACTGCAAAGTTGCCACTGTCAAGAGAGGCAGACACTCTAATGATGTGCAGCATTGCTGAACCTAAAAGGGAAAGGGGAGGAAGAAAGAGAGGCATTGTTTCCATGGCTACACAATACTACCTCTTCCATGCCTCTTCTCTCACAGCCTTGCCGTCTGTGTCCATTCTGCAGATAGCAGTTATGTCTCATTAAAATATTTAATGACTCCCAAGTTGCTAATTAGTGAAGGTTCAAATAGGGTAGTAGACTGCTATTAACATACTCATACAGTAATCTAGAAAAATATTATATAAAGAAAATGATACCTCTATGTATCTAATTTAACTCTATGTATATTGAGAGAACTTGGAGTCTACTGCAATACAATGTCTTGGTGGTGAGTTGCCTGCTCCATCCTTTCAGTATGTGGTGGTATTTGCAGCAGGGCACTTAACCACAGAGGTTTTTGGGTTGTATGTTTAATCATCTGGTAATAATATTACTGATATCTGAAATACAGAAATTACAAGATTAAAATAATTATCTGATTAAGTCTCAGCTCTTGGAACAAATCATAATCTTCATTTGGAGGTATTACTTGACCTCTCATATCATAGGTGCCACTGTCCATAGTCGATCAATGGGTAAAGGTAGACAACTTCTAGAGATACATGCTCTTCAGGAGACCCTCCCCTTTCCTGTAGATCTTTTGCAAAATAATCTTCTAGAGCTGACTATGTAATCATGAGTGGTAAGATTAAGTTGGTACATAAATTAGTCTGACTTAGAAATGTACCCTCCAAAACTGTTCAATAATCTCTTTCTCACCACTCACAATCACCACTGGATTTCCTGCAGTAATGTGAGCAGTAGTGGGACAACTAGAGCAGCTGCACACCTGCAGGATCAATACAAAATAGAGGATTAAAGCAGATGGAAACTACAAACATGGGGGACAGAGATATCCAAATAAAGCATCTTACACTTTGAAGGTGCAAGTGACTCATTTAGAGACTGCATTCTGTGAAGTTCTTTCCTGAGAAGTCCTTTTATATGATTCAAAGGACGTGGGTATGTTTAGCAGTATCTTCTTCTGCATTATTCTGTATTTGTTTAGTCACAGTCCACCAGAGGCAATAACATTCATTCCTCTGACCTCAGTAGGTTCCGGGAGGATATAAGTAATGGTTATTAATAAAAGAGTATATGTGCAGTTAAATAATTTGCATCATTTGCAGTGTGTATAGACTCTCCTTCTTATTAAGCATTGTTGTACTAAATTACTTTACTGTTTCCAGAAATTTAAAGCTTTAAGAAATTTTGTATATAAAACATACAAAGAAGATTTAAGCTGAAAATATCAAGATGTAAAATAAATTAAAATACTTGAAAAATATCTCCTAGAAATTATGCATACATTTACAGCACAATTTCATTTAATGCCACAGGGAAATTCTCCTGTGAATGTCTCCAGAGACCTGCAGTTTGGCTACAAGATATGATTAATCTTTAATGAAGGTATTTGTGGCACAGAAATACAAGTGTCCCAGGAGCTGCAGACAGAAGACTCGCTATTCATTTGTCTCTGAGCACAATGACTTTTTCAGGACTGTTTCTGCAACTCTTACTTGGTACTGTGTAGGTCTCCAGCTCAAGTGAATCATCTCTGTATACTGTGAATCACAGCTCTCTGAGAGCTGCAGAAATGATTCTTTGTTGTTCACTCCCTATGTTGAGAAGGACATGAATGATTGCCAATAGATGTCCATCATGTACTCCAAGCCTCCCCAAGGGTTTCTTTGGCACCATACATTTTAGTGAGTTTGCTTGGTCTGGCTTTGGCAGTGAGGGGCTACAAGGGCAGTTTCTGTGAGGAGCTGCCAGAAAGTTCCTCCATGTCTGGGAAAGCCAATGCTAGCCAGATCCAAAGCCAGACATGCCCCTGGCCAGTTAGAAATCATGGTAATGTCTCTGTGATAACATACTGAAAAAGAATAAAAACAAAATACATATTGTAATTGTGGTCAGAGAAGAGTGGGAGAACATGTGAGAGGAACAGCTCTGCAGACACCAAGGTCAGGGGAGAAGGAGGGACAGAGAGCAGTCTGGGTGCCAAAGCAGAGATTCCCCTGCCACCTGTGGAGATGACTGTGATGAAGGAACTGTCCCCCTGCAGCCCAAGGGGGTCCACAGGGGATGCAGAGGGGATGCAGAGGGGATGCAGAGGGGATGCAGATGTCCATCAGCAGCCTCTGGAGAAGGGGGATGCCTAAGAGGAGGATGTGACCCTGTGGGAGAGCTGAGGAGAGAGATGTCCTGCTCCCAGGTTGGAGCAATGTGTCCTTGAAGGATTCCACTCCATGGAAGAGGGACCCACACTGCAGCCATTCGACAAGGGCTGTTGCCCAAGGGATGGACTGACATTGGAGAAGTCCATGTAGAACTGTCTCCTGTGGGAGGGACCCCAGGGTACAGCAGGGGAACGACTCCTGTCTCTGAGCACCAGGAGAAACATGGGTGATGAACTGACCATAGGCTCCATTCTGTGTCTCTGTGCCCCTTTGGGGTAGGAGGTAGAGCTGGGAAGGAGGGAGAGATGGAGAGAAGGTGGGGTTTTCTTAAGGTCTTCTTTTTTAAGGTTTTTTTTACTTCTCATTAACTTTGCTTTGATTTTGTTACTAATCAATTCAATTTATATCTCTAATTAGAGCCTGTTTTGTCAGTGATTATATTTGTTGAGTGACCTCTCCATCCTTATCTCAAGCCATGAACCCTTCATTACATTTTCTCTCCCCTGTCCAGCTGTGGAGGGGAGTGATAGAAAAGCTTTGGTGCATGCCTGGCATCCAGCCATGGTCACCCCACTACAACATATTCAACAAAATCTGTCTGAATTTCCGAGTTCCAAGGTGGTGACACCCCAGAATGATCCTTGCCTCCTTTTGATTAACTGGATATATAATAAAGCTCAGTATGCATTTGTCAGCAGGTGTAGAATTTATGCACATAATTTTCAAATTGGCATTAGGATTGTGAAGACATACAGTATGGTATTTTGAATTTTACTACACAGGTTTATGAGCAGTAATGCCATAAGATTAACAACAAAATTGGTCTCTGACTGGAATCAGCTCCTTAGACAGGATAAGGCTGTGGAGGGGGGCTTAGCTTCTCAGCTTTGAGATTATTTGCATTTTTCGTGGTTTTAGTGCATTTTTGCATTTTGTGGTTTTTAGTCCCTCTTATCTAAGAAATATATGATTTCAAAATCCCCAAACAACTCCACTCAGTTCTCAGTCCCCACTTAATACGTTAAAATATATGTCAACCTTCCTCAACAGTATAAAAAACTTTTATTTTAATCTCAAGTGGATGTCCTCAGACAAACTACAAAATACAATGAAATACTTTAAAAGCCTTTCATATTTTCAGCAGAATTTTTTTAAGTTCCTCAGAGAATAAAAAACCTTGCAGTCAGGTTCACTTCATATAGCTTTTACCACCTAAAAAATTAGGTGTCTGGTTTAAGCTACATTTCATTAGGCTGCTTTGGAAGCTGGAATTTGTACATAACTATTCATCCTTCCTCTCTTGAAAAACCCTGGTTCATGCTTTGAAATTCCCCTTATCCTTTCACAGACTATAGGTCACAGAATTACAGAATGGCCTGGGTTGGAAGGGACTTTAAAGGTCATCTAGTTCCAACTTTCCTGCCATGGACAGGGATGCCTTTCACCAGACTTTTCACTAGACATGCTTAGAGATCCATGAGTTTATAGATATCTATGAAACATAGGTGACAACCTTAGTCTAGGCAGGCAATTTTAAGACAGAATGAGTTAACTGAGATTAACTCACACATTCCATTGTGTTTAAGGAAGATCTTAATCTTATTCCATAATACTAGCCACTACAGAGAAGAGCTGCAAATCCACAGAAGTCAAACAGGCCCTAAGGTCTTTCTTGGATACAAGAAGTGATATCTAGGACCGTGTCTATTTCTAGTATTATTTGCAAATTATTCAGGTGTGTGGCAATTCATAGATGATTTATTCCTCTTCAATACTCCATTTTAGCCCAGAGTATCTTTTCCTTCTGGAAAAGTAGTCAATTCCTAAAAGAAAAATATCTAACAGTCCAAGGTTTAAGGTGACTAGCAGAATTTAATTAAACCACACCTATTTAGGAACAACATTCAACATATTCAACACATGCTTAACGCTGCTAAAAATTATAGGCATTTGGGTAAGGCACCTTAATAGAAAACTATGCACAGTGTGTGTTTGGGATACAAGGGTCAGAGCAAAAATCTGATCTACAGTTCCAACCTGAAGAGTCTACATGTCTCCATGGTGAAGTGTAATGAGACAAAAAGGATATACATCATCCAATAAACAAATCTCTACCATTCCTTGTTTCATTATACTTCAAAGGTATATTTGAAAAAAAATATAACAGTATAAAAAATCAAACAACAGAACAAATAAACCCAAACCAAACCAAGCAAAAAACCCAAACAAAAACCAAACCCAAAACCACAACCAAACCAAACCAAACCTGTCACCCTAAAAATTGCAGCCTTCTGATGAGTATTTCATAGTTGTAGTTCACTTTTTCACAAGTGTTCCATAAACACAAGTTGTTTACCACATTCCTTCTAAGAGATGTCATTTGATGGACTTTTGGTTTGACCAGCGTGATTGGAAAGGTAGTAACTTTACTCTCCAATCCCTGGTCATTATCCAGAATCTATTAATATTGAGGTCAAAGAATAAACACACTTCTTTCCTGTTCTGACACTGTACTGTGTTGGTGTGGTTCATTCTGTGTCCTCTAGCAACACAAACCAAACCACCACCAACAAAAAATCCCCAACAAGGTAAAAAAATCAAAAATGTGTCCACCAAGTCAAAAAAACCTTCTCTTGAGCAGCTGAATTTTAAATATCTTGCTGATAAGGTTTTTTAAAATTGTTCCCAATTAGTGACAAACTATTCTTGAGTCCATTGCTGTCTGGATTTCTGCATTGCTGAACTGAAAACCAGCTGCCTCCTGATACCTTAAAATAGGCCTGTGAGCCTAACATTGTTCCCAAGTGATATACACAAAGTATGCCACAAAGAAAATAATGATTTTTTGAACCAAAATCTTTAAGAAAATCAGAATTTTGCACATTAGAAAGAATTTGAAGCAGTATCTCTTAAAAAGAAAGCTTTGTTTATTCCCTATAACATCTTTACAGATGAAAATTAGTTGGCATATCTAATATAAACCTATATTTAACATTCTCCCCTCTTAGCTTTGGTGAACTTGTCTCATTAATTTAAAATTAATTCTGAAATTCTCTTACCATTTGTACATTCTGTGCTGAAAATCTCTTCTCCCTTTTTTCTGCTGTCTTAATGACCAGTTTGTGAACCATCACAATCCCAATAATCCAATGGCATCTGAACACTACAGTTTATACTTAGAGTATTAGTGCTGGATGTAACAACCTTTATTCTTTGCTGGAGGTTTTTTTTTTTATTATTATTCTTAGCGGCTGTCAAGCTGAAACCAAAAGAGCAAATGTTTGATACATCCTTTGTTTTAGAGGGCTGCCTTTTATTTATATCTCAGAGCCTTTTATTTTTTTTGCAAATAAAGTTTAACTGTGATACTATTACACATGGTAAGTTTTGCTTTGGTTTAATTTACTACACTTAATTACATCTGAATATATTAGGATTTGAGAAAGTATGTATTCAGTTGGGCATTTCAAGTAATCAGGCTAAGAATGTTGAATACTCTGATCTGGATTCTGTACAAAATATATTCATAATGAAAGTAAGCAAGCTCAAAGAGAATTAATGTTGAACCACGGTACCCTTTCTACCTGTGTGTCTTTCAGCCTGTGTGTTGCTGAGTTTCCATTAGGATCACCACTCATTATTTAGAACATGATTATTATATGGCCTGATTCAGACTAAAGGTCTATCCTGATTCCAAAATTCTGAGGCATACTCATGCATAATAAATATGAAGCAAGCACACAGGGTAATTTTCCCTGACATTTTTCCAGTATCTTCTTTTATAGCACAAGGATTTTAACAAAATGGAGGTGGTTTTGATACATTTAGTTAACACAATGAATTTCCTGGAACTCCAAGAAACTACTCCATCTCCTCTAGATCACATAAAAATTGTAGGATTCTATCCTTATATATGTTTGGAAAATCTGGACTACATTTTATC
The DNA here is from genome assembly GCA_013399455.1 of Anthoscopus minutus. Classification (NCBI taxonomy): domain Eukaryota; kingdom Metazoa; phylum Chordata; class Aves; order Passeriformes; family Paridae; genus Anthoscopus; species Anthoscopus minutus. The sequence continues at coordinate 16,248 of VWYI01009440.1, forward strand.
TTTTCTCAGGTCCTTTGGGCAGAAACACTGAAAACTACCAAGAAAAATAAGCTGAGCTACAACCTCCTCTTCTTATTCTGTATTTATTGGAGATTTGGATACATTGAACCATGTCAACTATAAGACAAACCATGCCAACAATCAAACCAGATTGTTCCAGGTTTCATCCCAATTTTGAAAGTACTGCTGCCAAATCCTCTTTGGGCAACATGTTCAACTATTTGCCATATGTCTGGGGCAAAACGTTGTCATTTTTGACTTTAAAAGCATGAACCCTTCCTAGTTCAAATTATGTCCATTGTTTCTCAATCTACATTTGGTGTCTGGTTCTGAAAGTGTATTTTATTCTTTGGATCTGTGGCACAATCTATTTTTTCTACTTCATTGTTCACTATTATTTAAGGGTTTGCTTGCTATAAACTGGATAATTTAAAAAGACCAAGTCTAATTCCATATTTCTGAATATTTAATTTCTAGAAAACACTTAATAGCTTTCTTCATTTTATTTTTATTCTAGGAATTTCTTAAAAAACAGCAAATTTATTTTTGACTTTGGGTTTTGATTTGAGTTATAGACCACTTAGAAAGCTACAGGTATGGAAACCCAAAAATACTTGTTTCTTCCTAACTAGGACCTCTCAGCAAAGTAAAATAATTATCTCCTCAGGAAATATTTAACTTTTCTTTCTTACCGTACAATGTGGTATTGAATAAATAAAGTTAAGAAAAAAAATAGCATTTTGTTTATGACCTGTAAGATAGTCCTCATGATAGCTGCTCACTAGAAGATGGTGACAGTCAGCCCCAGGCACACATGGAGTTAACAGTCACCTGGATTAGCAGGTTAAGGGGTACACCAAAAGAAATAGGGCTGCAGTGTGACAAGGATGAGGTTAACTGCTGCTGTTCAGAGCAGGAGTAAGAATTCGTGGCACTGAAATATTCCTTCTGTGACTGCCTCAATTTTCCCTCCAAAAGAAATATCTAAGCTTCTCCAAGACCTTCCTTCATCCCTCAGCCTAATTCCTCCCCCACTTATATATCACTCTTCCTCTTTAGCCTGTGTGGGAGGAAGGCCCAGCTCACCCCTGGATCCTCAGCTCTGGAGCAACATGATTCAGTTTTGCAGTATCCAGTTTTGCTTGCAGCGCTGTCAGCAGCGAGCCTGCTCTGTATGTAGGCCATGGCTCTTCCCTTGTTATGATGCTGATCTCAAGGTAACCTGAAGAGGTTGTCTGGGTTCATAGAGGACTGATGTTTCTTTAAGTAAGAAGAGCAGATATAGAATACCTAATTAAAATGAAATATGTCAAGTTGGAGTCCTAGACAAATCTGAAGTAGAAACTAAGATGACATCTCTTACTTCTGTAAGAATAGCAGTCAAACTAAATTTTAGTCTAAGATACAAACTCTCACGTTTTAGAAGTGCCTCTTTAAGGACTATTGTTCATCTTCTTTGACTGTTTTATATTTGGCTTTATTTCTTATCTATATCCTGCTATATTACAACAGGTGCTCTAAATAATAAGGTTATCCACTGGGTCATATTAAGCAAAGGGATATAGTAAAAATTGTCAAACTTAATATCCTTTTTCATCAGCCTTGAAAACAAAACCAGAACAAACAAAAATTGTCATAATTACTACTTTTTTTTTTTCATGTAATGCAGGATTTATATGAGGGACACTTTAGAGTATAAATTTCCACATTTTTATGAATTGCAATCCACATGGCTGCTAGGGTCAGGATACCATACAAGATGGAAAAACAGCTATGGATTTGAACTGTAATGATTTGCAGATTCCCTAATAAAATCCCCTAGGGCAAACTATGCTTTTTAAGAGTATAAATAATCTTTTTTATGAGTATGAGTCTCTTTGCATTAGGAAGTCATCCGAGTCTATGTAACCTACTGGTCTGCCTACAATTAGAATACTTTAATAGAAGCTAAAACTGCCTGAATAAGAACAAAAAAATATTGGAAACAAAGAATCTCAAACACACACAAACTTACATGTATATTTATATTCTTTTTATTATTATTATCAACTTAGCTGGTCATAATTTTTATATATATTTTGGCCAGCTAAGTTGATAATTGTAGCGGTGTGTTCCAGTGTTTTGGATCTCCCCAAGTCTCGCGGGGTTTCTGGCTAACCCTCAAGAATTCCGGTGAGGGCAGCTAGGGATAAAAGTTACGAATGTCAATCTGGCTTGCCCACGCCCCCTCTCCTTCGATTGGTGAACTAACTATTCCCTTCCCCTTGCTCCGCCCCGAGGGATAAAAGAGAGATGTTGGGCGGAGAGACGCTCTCTTTCAACCGAGGTTTCTGAGAATGAACATCGAGGTCGCGAATGGAACTTAATAAAATCGGGACCGAAACCTAAGTTGAATTGCGCATCTTTTCCTTCACCTCGTCCGGGATCTGCAAAGAGGAGCTCAGGAGGTAAAAGACTAACTTTCTAACTTGCTGGGAGACGCTTTGCACTGGAACCACGCTCGCTTCTGCTCCGGCTGCGGCGTGCCCAGACTTGCCTGAGTCACGTGGCCCTGGCTTGGCCGCGGAGGCTAAGAAGCCAGAGACCGGGGAAAAACCCCCAAAGAGTGTAAAGCACCCCAATAGATAATAATAATGAAAAAAAAAATCAGTAGATAATGGAGAGGACTGTGCTTTTTAACCAGAGTGGAACCCATCTAATCTAATGCTAATTATCTAAGAATTTAATGTATAGCTTCGGATAATTATTTTACATTCTCAGCAACTAGAAGAAAAGGAGAGAGAATGCTGTCTATACCCAAGAAGAATGAATCAGTCTCTGGAGGCACCCCTTCCTATCCAGACTAGAGAAGGACAAGATATAATAAACATAAATTGGTGGGACGGGATTTGATTCAAGACATTTGTATTTCTATGTCAACATAAATTAATGTGCCAGACAAAATTCAGATTGTCCAAAAGCATAAAAACTGTCTAAGCTCTCATTATTGCCAATGAAGATATAATCAACAGAGACATGATGTTCTAGATCAAATTCAGCTGCCCAAATGAAGGCATCCACAGCAGCATCAGAGAATATTTTTCTGGTTTCAAATAACTTCATTAACTAAATCTTTATACATTATAAAGGCTGCTTAGGTACAAGGTTTACCAATGGACACATAGAAGGTCCAGTTTCAGACTGAAACTTTTTAATGGGCTACAACTAAGTGAGATGGATCAATATAACGAATTGAATAGCTTTGGGAAACACACACTTAGACAAAATGAAATTTAAAGGCAACCAATAGCAAATTTAGATACCTGACAGGAACACCAGCCATACACATTGCATAGTCAGAATATGCAATCTGCTTTCTTTGGCAGTTATAAAAAGCTGAAATGTGAGTGCCAGCAGGCAGCACAGAGTTGGGTGCCTGTGTGTAATGGAGTGAATGTCCAAACCCAAACTTTTGCACTATCTGAGACACAACCTCTGATTAATTATGAGACTGATCAGACATTTCCTTATGCAAAAAGTATTTTCTATTTAAACTCAGGGGCTTGAAGTCTGAAAGGAAGAGGCAATCCTGAAAAGGTACTGGAGAGATTCCTGAAGAGAAGAGATTATCTTAGAAAGTCATGAAAGAAGGGAAAGATGACAGCTGGAAGAAGAGTCATGGAGAGGTATGGAGTCAAATGCTGGGGATGCCCAGGGATTTTAGCCAATGGCACCTCAAACAGGTAACTCTGAGCAGCTGAACGGCAAGAACCAATAAAATATTCTGCCTGTCCTTGCCGGACCCACAGTTATCTCCCTGCAAAGTCGAGACCTATGAGCATAGGGCATGGGAGGGAACATGAAATAATTCATGAAATCACAGAATATCTTGAGTTGGAAAGGACCTCATATGAATCATGAAATCCAACTCCCTCCTTATTTTAAGACTACCTGGAATATATGAAAAGTTTTAATCTTATTGATTTTTAAATGAACACCATCATTCAGGCTGACTTCAAGTTGTAGCTTACTTTGTCTTACTATGTGGCGTTTTGGAAAACATCTGCTAGGAAAAAGATTTTTATGTTTAGTGGACAATTCAGAATGATTCTGCACTGTTTGTGATTCAAACGTATAGTGCAAACATAAAAAAACAACAGAAAACCAAATAAGGTACAGGAGGTATTTTTTTCTCTTTTTATAGCATTGATAACAAAGTTAAGAAGGACTACTGGAAGAAAAGTGTGATTGGGTGATAGAAGAAACTGCCTCCTATTGTGACACTTAGAGAGCTCAGTTTGACACTGATAAACGCCTTTGTAATGCTAAAATATTCAAGTGCTGAAGAATATACCACCTAATGCTAGAATCTCAGTTTTTTTAAAAAACACATGTTGTCTTGTGAGAAGGAATGCATCTACCTGTACCTGTATATGTATTTGTAGATATACTTGCATATATGTGTACATGGTAGGAAACTCCTGGTGGAAACAAACATTTGAAGTGATCACAGCTCTTCACCTCTTGATGTCTTCACAGCAAGATTATTTAACACTTGGGCCAGTATAAAGTGTTTCTTTCAAATTCAGGTTGTCAAAGAGTAGAGGCAGTAATAAGGTAAAACCTAAGAACTTCCAATACTGGGGCTTCTCTGCACTTTTTGTTACCCTTTGTGAACCTGCTTGGGAGTTCATACTCAGGGGAAGCATCTTACATTGGTCCTTAGCTGGACTTCACACAGTGAAAACTTCCAGTAACAGATAGATAGTATGAAAATGAGTAGCAACACCATTCCCAGGCTGGGTTGAGCATTCTACCTTGTGACAGCTCAGAGAGGGGGCACCCACTTGGTTCCTAGGGAGAGCTGCAGAACCAGGAGGGACTCCCAGGTGCTCCCTCAAGGAAGGTTTCTCCCTTGCATGTACTTGGGTGCAGCAGGGAACATCCTGGGCACACAGAGCCCTGGAGCACCCATGTCTCCCGTGGGTGGGAGGTACAGCAGGGTCTGCCCAGAGAGGTATTTGTGCCTGAAACCCATACAGCCTGTGAGAGGGCGCATGTGTGATTTAAATGCTGGGTGATCAGTTACAGCAGGTATTTCAAAATCTGCAGCTCTTTGTCCAAGTCTTGTGTCTCATGTTGTGGTTTAACACCAAGCAGATCCTGAATGCATGGTTCGCTAATTGCCAGTTAATGATGATATTATTAAATCAACACATTTCCAACTCTGATCTGAAGTCCATGAGGCAAACATTTTTACACATGACACCTGTGTGTGTCTGTGACTCATGCAGCTCTGTGGGTCCCATGGATATAACACACAAATGTGTGTCCAGGAAGCATACAATATCTGATGGCTATCTTTGGCTGTATACATGCAGAAAAATCTATTTAGACCAGCCATATATTTCATATAATCATAAAAATACTGTTCCATAGGGAAGCATGTATGTGGATCATAAAAATAACTAAAAAAAAAATCTGACGAAAAGAAGTTTAAATGGACGTCTAACCACAAATAGAGGTACCTTGAAGGACTTTTAAGTGGTATTGTGGTATTGCAATATTCAGTGGTATTCAATTGTACTGAAGGACAACTTTCTATAAGAAGTGTGCTTACTAATGTAGAATTAGTGCACTTCTCTTTTCGCTCAGTACAAAAATACTTTATTTGATTATCCTCCCACATTCCTTTTAAAATAAGACCATGACTTATAAAGCTTCTAAATAGCTAGATTAGGTATTTTAAAAGGTCATAGTGACATCTGAAAATAGTTCCTTAACATTTTTTAATGTTACAGAGGCTTAAAATATTACATAGGAAGAGAAAAATAACATAATTAAGACTATCACGAGAGGTACCTGGTAAATTAGCAGAATCTTACAGCCTTTCGTATGGATTTTTAGCATCATTTAAAAAATCATAAAATTAATATCAAGAAGTCAAAATCAATTTTAGTAAGCTCAAGTTTATGTTTAAAAGCATCTTATTGTCGGTTAATGACACTAAGTTAAAAAAATAAAAAGGAGGGGGAAGGGATGGTTTTGGTTGGGGTCTCTGCTTAGGACAGACAGAAAAAAATATGAAAAAGGCCCAGCTCTAGAGTATTCTTTCATGTAGCTTCTTTTATATTTCTAAATCCTAAATCTCTTTAAACAGAGCAGTGGTAGAGTTTCTGAGACACTGAAAAAAATAATAAGAAGCAATTCCAAGCAATTTGCAATGGTAAGAGACCATCCCTCATTAGCTTTCTGTCCACCCATATATTGAAATATATGCTCAGCCTAAAAACCAAGAGGTGAGCTGTTCCATTGGTCTACCATAGAACACTGCTCAGCTTAAACCTCTGGCTCTTATTAAACAAAGCTGAGCTCTTGAAAATGAAGCTGATCCTTGGGAGCCACCTTGGTTAAACCTGAAATCACTTTTTGGTGCTGCAGAAGTGGAGTGCAAGGGATACCTGGGGGTCTCTGGAGACTGTAAGTTTTATCTGGCATTGTAGGTGGCCTGCAGGTGAGGGTTGGGCTCCTGTTGCATTGAGCTAGGTTTGTGTTTCAGCTGTTTCAGCTGTGCTGTGTTAAAACTCATGTCTTGCCTTTAGCCCAGACACTGACTGTAGCACTGATGAGCTCAGGATCTGAAGGAGATAATTAATGCTTTGGAATTTTTTTTCCAGACTTCAGTAACTGCTCAAGTGTCTAAATAGAAAACATGTGTTCCTATATCCCAAAACAGAAAACAGCAAGGAAAGGAATTCTCATGTTTAGAAAGAGAGGAAGGATGTAACCCTTCAGTGGTACCTGTAAAAATATGCTCTAAAACAATCAAGTTTTTCAGACCGTTTCTAATATTTTAATCCTACATATTTTATATGTACTATATTTAATTGTGAAACTAATAAAGGATCTTGCTGTTTTAAAGACAGAGAGTAAATAAAATCTTTTGCTCCCCGGGGCCAAGATGGAGGTGTTTTTAAATTATTCTGGGACCAAAGCAAATTACCCTGTGACAAATTGGACTAAATGTTTACACCGTGAGTAGTACTACAAATTAGGTAGCACTACAAATTATTATACGTGATTATTATATGAATGGATTCAGTCCTAAGTTTTTTTAACCCTCGTGCATATATTAATTATTTATATATGAAATTGCTAAAGAAGGATAGAGAAGTGAAAGAAACAGGCTCCTGGAATTTTCCTATTTGACAATCTTCTAGTTAGTGAGAGAAAAGTTATCAGATGAGTAGATATTTAATTCTGAACCTGAAAACTGAATTCAACCACAGCCTGTCTCCAAAATTTAATGGATACTTTAATTTTGAAACATATGCATTTCCACAGCATTATGAATGTTATGTATCCATTGTTTTACATATTTCTTTTCACTAAAAATTTGTGCCAATAGAGACTACTTGTAGTGGAGAAATCTATCACAAAAACCCAACTTCTTCCTTTGCAGATATTAAATGTGAACATTCCTTCAAAATCAAAACATTAAAATGCATTTTCAATGCTTTTAACAGGTCATTTTCAAACTTTCTTTCTGCTAACCACAATCAGCATAAGACAGTAAAGATTCCTTATGCCCAAAAGGCTGGGCACTGGAAAAATGTATTTCATATTGCATTGTCATTGATTGTTATGGAATATATTAAGCTGCAAGGGGTTACATTAAGCTGACAGCTCCACCTGTGGAAAAGACACTTTTATAAAAGCTTAATTATACTTTTATACACTTTATAAGAATTAATCAACCAACAAAATATCAAATTCTTGAATACATCATTCTTGTGAAATATTCATTTATGTGAATAGACTAGAGAAAAATTCTCAAGTCCCTGTGTGAACTACATCTGTTGGTACATGTTGATGACATCAGAGCACTTCAATCCAAGAGCTTTCCAGTGCTGTGATAAACTCAGATTCATGCAGTTTAATTCCTTCCAGTAACAGTAAAAGGTCAAATGAAGAGTTCCTTCAACACTGAAATCAGACTCCAGAGAGGTTCAGATATTCCAGATGTGTAGATTAGTCTAGGGTCTGGAGGATGTGATTGCCTTACCAACAAATGTACCAAAATATAACAAGGAGTTTGAACAAAGTTTCAAAGCTGAGGAATTTTGATGTTGTAAACTTGCTGATGGGCCTTTTTATCTAAGAGATTTTGCGCAAAACTAGGGGCTGTGTGGTTTGGATGGTTTTTTGTCTGTTGTTTGAAGTTGAACGACATCCAGAGATGTTTACTTATAAGATATCATGCATATATTATTATGCCTCTTTTCTTTAGCTGAATTTGAAAATTAATTTATTTCATTTATGTGGAATTATTTTCTTATGGAAATGTTTTTATTAATTACAAGGACTAAGACAATCACATAATGGTATGTAAACATTATTATCTGATTCATTCAAGTTAATTTACTTCATTCTTTACTTTCTGTTCTTGTTTTATATTCTGGGCATATTTGTTATGTTAGACATACTCTGTTACACAGCAAACAGCTATTGATTCCATCTGTGTGTTTGAAATCATGGCTACTCCAAATGTTAGTTAAAATCTGTTTTTTATCAACAAACTGGTTTAGTGAAGGCACAAGAGTAGCTTTTCTTTGTTAAAGAAAATGATGTCTTGGAATGCATGAAACATGTGCAAAGGTATTTATAAATGCAAATAGAATAATAATATTAAAAGCAACCATGTCTTTACTACAGTTTTTTTCAATATTACTTTTATCCATATGGGTGAAGATCCTGTAGACAGTCAACAACACAAAGTGAGGGAGACATATAATGGATAAAAATAATTATTCAGAGAACCGAGAGCTAACACATCATTTTGGTGAATGTTTTTACTATATAAACTCATATACAGTCCAAAATAGCTGTAAAGATTTTATTTACCTAGAGGGACCTTGATTATACCTATTAATGGCTTTTTTAAAGCTCAGGGAAGTGGATTAATTTTTAAATGGGAGAAAATAATTCATTAAGGATTACCTTGCTTTTTATCTTCCAGCTGGCTATTGTAGACTTTGCTAATATTGGCTCTTAAGGGATATCGGAAAAATATCTTGGGGAGAGCATGATTCTCTGTTTGTGCTGGTTTTGGCTGGGGCAGAGTTAATTATTGCAATTGTGTATACAGAATACTTTCCATCAAAAGAATACAATAGATTATTTTGTTTGCCTTTATTAAAATCAAATTTATGTATATTTAATATTGAACTATCTTTTAAAAAATGTTTTTTCAGCTAGCATGTTTTGTCATTTTGAAAATTTTTCCCGTTGAAATACTCCAATTAATTGAGAGGCGGTTTAAATCAACCCAAATGACTATTTTGTCTAAAGAAAAGGTCTCAGCTGACAAATTTCACACCTTCAAGGGATAATCAAACTTTGGTTATTACACCAATAAGAAGCAGATACACATACACCATTACAGAAGGGATGCATTTTGCAAAGGGTGATGTGAAAAGGTACAGACCAGAAAGGAACATGTCAGTGATGCTCAAATAGGACCCATGAGGCACTGCCAAGGGCAGAGCAGGGAAAGCTGGGGGCAGCACAGCAAGGGGTGAAGCTGTGTCTGTGCTCAGCCCCAGTGCTCCGGTGAACATTCTGCTGTGGCGTGTAGCACTCAGCCACACATTATCCATGACCCTTTAACTAGATTTATGTGGCGAGATTTTGGTATCAGGAAAGCTGTAGGTGCGACTTCTGTGAGGAGACACCAGAAATTCATCCCATGGTGGATAGTGACAGTTTCAGACATCTCCAAGATGGATCTGCAACTGCACAAAGTTGATCAGACTTGGTAGTACCTCTGTGATAACATATTTAAGAAAATAGGAAAAGTATTGTGCAACATCTGGGGGCGAGGAGTGAGAATGTGACAGAAACAGCCCTGCAGACCCATGGTCAGTGCAGTAGGGGCAGGAGGTGCTCCAGGTGCCGGAGCAGAGATTCCCCTGCAGCCCTGGTGCAGCCCGTGGAGAAGCAGCCATGCCCCTGCAGCCCAGGGAGGTTCATGCGGGAGCAGAGATCCACCTGCCCCATGGAGGACCCCACACCAGAGCAGGACAAGATTCCCTGAAGGAGCTTGTGACTCTGTGGGAAGCCTGTGTTGGAGCAGGCTTTTGGCAGGAGCCACACTGGAGCTGAAGGGCTGCTCCATGTGTAAATGACTCCTGGTATGGCAGGGGACTTCCTGAAATTCTCTAGCCTGTGGAAGAGACCCTGAGTAAGAGCAGAGGAACAGTGTGAGGAGGAACGAGCAGAGGCTAAATGTTATGAACCCCCATTCCCTGTCCCCTGCTGGGGAGGAGAGGTAAAAGAGCCAGAGGTGAAGTTGAGCCTGGGAGGGGTAGGGCACTTAAAAATTCCTTCTTGTTTTTCAATGGTCTATGCTGTTTAAGTTGACAATAACTTAATTTTTTTCCTGAAGATGAGCTTGTTTTGCAAATGACTGGTAAGGGAACTCCCTGTCCTTACCTTGACCCATGAGCTTTTTATGTATTTTTTTCCACTGTTCTCTTGAGGAGGGTTAGGGATAGGGTAATTTGGTGGGCACCTGATGGCCAGATAAGTCAAACCACAGCACTCTTTCAAGTAGTTGCTAATTTGGAACAGCCAGGTGATTTGGTTTTTCCTGTCCACAATAGTGTCCTACAAGACAAGTGAGTCCCATTAAGTCCAGCAAAGCTCCTTGGATGAAGGGATCTGACTGGAGAAAGAAGAAAAAAAAAACCAACTCATTTGATGCTACAAGTGCAGCCATTCTTTTCAAAGGAACATATGTGAGGGAGAGGGTGAAGGCAAGGTCTTCTGTGGGTCATTACTAAGTTGATGCTTGACAGCCAATGGTGGCTGGGAGATTAACCTTCAAATTGCCTTTCTGCACAGGAGATGAACTGCACAGGAAAGGGTCCCAGCCAACCCCTCTGCTGCCTCAAGGCTGCATCTGATCTGAGTGGAGGTCAAAAGCAGGGGCCCATGGCCCTCTATCCACACTTAAGGTGTGCTGCCCTACCTGGTTCTCCAGGTTTGGCTGAAGACAGTGCCAGAGGGTGGTTTTGTGTCAGTCATCTCGGAATAAGGGAAGGGTATAATCAGAGGTTCTCATCTCTGCTGGAAATGCAGCAGGGACTCATTCTCTGCCCTCCTGAATTGAATCAATTGAAACCACTGAAAATGTTCACAAGATACTTAAAAATTGTTTCTATCTACAATAATAGAAATCCCCTTTTCTTTTTTTCTTTTTTCTTTTTTCTTTTTCTTTTTCCTTTTTCCTTTTTTCTTTTCTTCTTTTCTTCTTTTTTTCTTTTTTCTTTTTTCCTCCTTTTTATTTTTTTCTTTTATTATTTTTTCATTTTTTCCTTTTTCTTTTTTCTTTTTTCTTTTTTTCTTTTTCTTACTGAAAACACAGCTTTACTAGTGAACACTGGTTTGGAGTCAACTAAAACAGAAAAGAGTTTGCCTTTGTAAAAACATTTTATATAGCTTCTGGGTTATATCTCTCTTGGCCTTCTCAGTGACCATTTAAATGTAAGAAATCCCACTAAAATGTTACAATTCTACAGATATAGCAAATATTATTTTCCTGATTTATGATTTAGTGCTGTGAAAGGGGTTAATTTCCTTCTTGATGTAAACTGCTAGCTTATTTAGAGATGTTGAGAACAGACAAAAGGGTTTTTTTACTTTTTTCAACTGAAATTTTTCTTCCAGAAACATGAAAAGATAGAATAATTTAAATATTCTATGGAAGAAAAAAAATCAACACAAGTGAAAATGCAAAAACGACACGTCCCTCTCATCTATATGATCTTTCTGAAAGACTCCCACTCTCCTCACTGGGAGGGCTGGAATATTAGAAAATAGGCCTACAAGTTAGAGAGTTGGCTGGTTATCTGCTTATCCAGTTCCTTAGGTGAAAAACAGTGTAGGGGTTTTGTATTGTTTTTGGAATTAATTTCAACTTTGTGTCTTTTAAACAAAAACAAACGCATAGCAAAAGAACAACAAAAAACCCAAACCAACAAGACAAAACAAAATAAACAAATTTAAAAAAGAAAAAAAGAAGAAAAAAGAAAATCAACTACCAAGCAACCAAAAAAAACAAGTTTCAGGTACCTGACTGATATCTGTAACACTAACTGTGGATCTAAGTGCCAAATAAAAATAAATTAGACATTAAATAAAATTTTTAAAGTGCAGTGACATTGTACGTCTATAGAAGACACTGTTACTAAGGGCAAGAGCTTTCCATTAGTCTTTTAATCCTCATATGGGTATTTTGACTATTTACAGTAATTTCAGTTATCCTAATGGCAAGGTCAGTGCACTTGCCTTACAGCTTTTATCTTTTTCCTTACCCTGTATTTATGTTATGATGAGGAAGGCTAAATGGAGTGCAGTATACTGATTTTTAAATTTTGGCTCATCATTAAATTCCAGTAACATCTTCTAATTTCCTTTAATGGAAGAGATTTCTGTGTTACTTCATCATAATATTGTTTGAATGGCCACCAGCCTGGAACGAACACCTAAGTCATACTGGGGTGAGAGAGAAATTACACTTTCAAAGGAACCAAGAAGAATCACAGTTGTTTCTTTTGCTGACTCACTGACCAGCAAATCATCTCAGATGAGAACCAGGGTGTTAACAGATTATTTCCTTGTGGTTTTTTTTTTCTTGTAAAACAATAAAAAAGGCTTAGAAGCAGTAACTTGAGTAATGAAAAATGTGAAAGAAAATGAAAAGGGAAAAGCAATAAAAATGTTAAGGTCTTTCTAGAACAGTTATAATTGTTCGAATTGAAGTTGAATAGAAAATGGCTGTCCCAATATCATTAATCTGTTTCTTCTCTACTGATTTATTTGGTCAGAGGTGATGACAATTTTTTCCCCAAGAAAAGTAAAAGCAACATATTAATTGGTTGTTCATCCATACATAAAGGAAATTTTTTTGTGGAGAGATCAGATTATGTCTAAACATACCATACCTGAGGGAAAAAAACAAACATCCTTAAGGGCTAAATGATCTTTAAAATAGATCTGAACAAGGAGCAACCTTGTACAGACATGGATTATTCTGTGTTATTCTACTCAATTTTATTATTCTACCCAAGACAGAACATCTACTTTCAGAGACAAGAAAAGATATTCCTAGTTCTTCTCAGACTGTCTCAAATCACCTCTACTCTTCTGCCTTGTTCACTGCTGTAGATGCAAGTATTTCACTAGAGCTGCTCAGAAGGGTTTTTGTGGAAGTAACAGAGATGGAAAATACATCACTTCTACAAAAAAGTATAAAATATGTAGAGTAGGACAGCCAAAAGCTGAAGGAGAGGGACATTATTCCATAAGGTTCACACCTCTGTACTCTGGTTAAATGTTGTTCCTTTTGACCTCCCCAGTTAGAGAGAAGTAAAACATAAGAAATATCAGCTACTCAGAGCCCAAAACAAATAAAAATATTGTGGACTTAGAGGGGTGAATGATGATGATACAAGGGAAAACTTGTATGCATTAATAAGTAATTTATCAGCACCAAATAAATAAAAGTCAGCACCACTGACCTTTTTAATAAGTGCCTACAGCAAACTAAATCCAAAATTCTCCCCATAAAATTAGAAAATCAACACAGATATGAAATCTAGTGCAATTGTTAGCAGGTGATCAATTTGATGGGCTTTTGTAGGATTGTTCCTACACTTTTAAAAAAGAATGAATCTAATAAAGCGGAGTGTAGCTGAATTCACTCTTTGCTCATTACCATAATTTGACCTCAGACTGGAAATAATTAGGAACAGAGCACTGAATCTGCCTTATTATTTCTATACTTTGGGCTGAAGATTGTGATCTGAACTGCATTGCCTAAGATCGAGTATTTTTTAGATAATAAAAGTATTAAATTGTAAGTGAGAATGTGTTAGAGGTAGACAAAAAAACAACAGTCTGCTTCCCTCTTGGAGTCAGTGAGTTTAAACTTTGCCTTAGTGAGCTGCTTCAATCTATTCTCAAGTGCAGACATTAAAATCTAAACTGATGGTAATGGAAGTTTAGCATGTGATTATGTACTTTGTTGAAGTCTGTGATTATGTATTTTGTTGAACTGGAGTCTGAGGACATATCAAAATTACAATCATTGTAAAGATTTCTATTGCCTTTTGCTAGGTTTAAAATAAGGTGTTTTGTAAGTAAATGAGTATAAAATCTCATCCTTTCGTCAGATAACATTTTGCTTTCACCCTATTGGGAATAATTGGTTGTCCAAGGGAAACCGTCTGCCTGTGCATCATCAAAGACTGGATCTCTGAGAGCCAGTGGTGTACTTGAAATAGTTCTATTTGAGGTTCAAGCAAGTTTTTCATCTGTATTTATTCATGTGTGTTTTGCTTCCATGCCATTGGTTGGCACTATCCTTTGGAAAACTCAGAATATTTTTTGTCTTAGTGGTCCTTTCTTCTTCATATAAACTCCATTACTTGACTGCTACACTGCACCAAAAATAAACATGCTTTTCCTCTCCTCTGCAATATCCACACAGCTGCAATATCCATATTAAAAATACGTCTTTCATCAGAGCTTGTGATGCTTGTATGAGACAATTAAGATTATCTCTAATGGAAAGCATTTATTTGTCCTTGTGAGAAAGGAGAGCATTTCTGTAAAACTTTCCTGATACTCATGTTCTAGTGCCCTGCCTGAATCCCAGAGCTTTTTAGAGGTGACTACTGGAAAAGGCAAACCAATGACAGTTTCCTTAGGGAAGAGAGAAAATATAGATGCAAAAGATCTCAACTGAAGTTCCACCAAGCTAATATGATTTAAGTTTCAAAGCTGAGAAAAGCAAGATGAGAGGGAGTCCTTAAACTTCATTCTGATGTTGGAAAGAAGTGTTGGTACTCAGGAAGGTGAAATGTGTGTAAGTCATATAAACACAAACTCAGAGATTTTCTGGTTATTAAAGCCTCCCTTCTCAAGTCAGAACTTCTATTTATTTTGGCAAATTGGATCTTACACCTGCTTTATGGACTAGATCAAGATTATTTAGTAAACAAGTGCTTAGTATTTCTGTTCTTGTTCTTTTGTGTACGTGCTGTAAAACTATAAATTGGAGGATAATTGTTCTTTATTTAGATTTTTTTTTTTGACAGCATAGCCTTGTGAATAAATTAGTTTTGGGACCACTGGCTGTTCAATACTTGCATACATTGGGAGGCCTGAGAACAGGAGCCAAATATTTGTGTTATCTGATCTGCATACATAGAATCACAGACCTACAGAATCTCTGATGTCAGAGTAGAGCTCTTTGATCATCACCGTGTTACTGTTAAACCATATCCTCAAGTACCACATCCACACATTTTTTGAACGCTTCCAGGAATGATGATTCCACCACTTCTGTGGGCACCTTGTTTCAATGTCCTGAGCATTCTTTGGAGACACATATTAGATCTCAGCTGAAATTCTTGGTCACTGACCATCTGAATCTACTTGACACTTTGGTTCCCATCTGGGAATCACATCCCTGTACACGAGCACGTGGCAGAAAGGCACTAAGTCTTGCTTCCATACTTCCTTTAGGTAGAAGTAGGATTCAAATTGTACTCATGTAGGCAAGTCAGGTGGGATGATTAGATCATCTGGATCTAAACACTGGGAAGAAAGTGCAAGATCTTTGATCCCTGGCCTGAGGAATACACCCTTGGAGAAAAAGAAATTTAAGAGGCAATTCACCCAATAATCATGAAAACCATTCTCATATTCCTAAAGCACACTCCTTTCCTATATGTGTTGTTTAGGAAGGGATGTGTTTTATGACTCTCCTGATAGCTGAGAAGTCATTTCCTTTTGCTACTATAATGATGTCACAAATTTCTCATTACTTATCCTGTCTTTTTGGCAGTAGAAGATTTTAAGATGTCTTGTAGTCTCCTCAAGACAAAATAGTGCAACCAGAGTTCTGTTGTTGGGATTTTTTTCGTTTTCTTTTGGTTATGACTCCTTGTTCTGCTTACAGTTATGTTTGCATTAACTTCATCTTTGCAGGCATAAATTATCATTTCATATTCCTGAATGGATGTCAAGTGCATTAATTAGCAGATTGCTTGATTTCATAATTTTTTAACATTATGATGTATCACTAAAATAATCAAACCATTGAGGTATTTTCTGCCTGGTTCAAAGCCTGTTTTAAAGATTTTTTGCAGATTCTCCTGGGCTTTGGCATGTGTTCAATTACTGATAACTTATCAGCAATGCACACATGTAGCAGAAACATCAGCTTCATTGTGGCTATTTCTAGGTTTGAGCTCATGGTTTAAGGGTTTTACCATAGAAATCCCCACCAACTAAAACAGTGTCTGAGTTCCAGGCATAGCATTCAAATTTCAGCTATTCAAATAAACTAAGGCAAATGAATGCAAGATCTTAGCACATGAAAATTTTTCTTGTATATTCTTGGCATTTCTATTGAACTCCCTCTGACATCTCAATTTGAAAGCTGGAAATGTGATGAATACATACTCTCCCTCCATGAGGTTTTATTTTCACTGATACCTTCAGATATAAAGCCTGGAGGATGCAGTAAGAAGTTGGCATGCAGAGACCTGGTATCTTTTAGGAATGCCACCTGAACTTCTATGATTTACTGCTTTTCAACCTACTGAATGGAAGTAAAGGAATTTTTAAAACCAGTATCAGAGGCAATGTTGCCAAAACTAACTCTCACTGAAGTGTTCTGGATAAATACATTTGTCACTTGGCTTAAGTCAGAGGTTTAAGAATGTGGAATGCAAAAATGATTCTTTCAGAGACTCTGATTTTGTACAGCATGTATCAATTTTATCATTCTACCTGCTTTACCTGCCAAGGGCTTACCTTTACCCAGAAACAGTAAAGTTTCTGATACTGTCTTCCATAGGATTCTCTTGGAGGAGCTGTCAGCCCATGGCTTGGACTGGTGCACTCTTAACTGTATTAAAAACTGTTTGGATGGCCAGGCCCAGAGACTGGTGGTGAGTGGGGTTACATCCAGCTGGATTTGACTCACCAGTGGTGTTCCTCTGGGATCACTGTTGGAGCCAGTCCAGTTTAATGTCTGTATCAATGATTTGGATGAGGGGATCAAGTGCACTCCCAGCCAATTTGCAGATGACACCAAGCTGGGCAGCAGTGTTGACCTGCTGAAGGGAAGGAAGGCTCTGCAGAGGGATCTGGACAGGCTGGACTGATGCTGAGGCCAGTTGTGTGAAGGTCAACAAGGCCAGCTGCTGTTGCTCTTGGGTCACAACAACCCCTGCAGTGCTACAGGCTGGGGAAGAGTGGCTGGAAAGTGGCCAAGAGGTAAAGGAGCTGAGGATGCTGGTCAGCAGCTGAACATGAGCCAGAGAGTGCCTACATGGCCAGGAAGGCCAGTGGTATCCACACAGAAATTGTGTGGAGAGCAGGACCAGGGCAGTGATTGTTCTGTACTTGGCACAGCTGAGACCACACCTCAAATCCTGTGTCAGTTCTCTGATTCGATGAGTCTAGTGTCAGCCTCAGAGGGGTCATGTAAAAATTATAGTTATCTTTATTAACTCTCCCTTGAAGATAGAAGCACTAAATTAAGCACCCAATTTCTCATTTTAAAGTAACTGAGAAATCCAAAATTTTATTGACAAATCACAACTGGAATCCCATCTGGCCATATGCAGTGGAACTGCCATCAAAAATAAAGCCTGAAATTGTTTGTAGAAACTACAGGGGAAAACACACTTTGTTTTTTTAACTCTACTAAATTAACACTGCTGCGTATACTTCCACATGCATTTCATTGTCATCAGAGCAGCAACACTGAGATAAAAGAGGTTCGTATTAACATATGAAATTTCATTTCGGGCTCTTTCTTTGAATATGGGCAGTGCTTTCCATTCCTATGCTTTATATGCACTTAGGAAGAATAAACCCAGCATTAGGGCCAGTACAGGTTTTTCTCCATTTGTGAGTGGTACAGGTGCTGCACAGACAGAAGCAGCAACTCAATAATGTCAGAAAGTCAGATTATGAGAAGACAGTCCCAGGTAAGAGATACAAAGTTATTGTTCTTCAATGGAAGTTCTTTAAGTCATTGTCAAAAAAAAGATTGGGAATGACCATGTTGGCTGGTAAAAGAGCTAAAAGGTGCATTGGACTATCAGCTTTCACCAGCTACTGCCGGAGTTCATAACAGGGAAAAGATTCTAAGGGATGCCCAGCAAAAATCACATTAAGATCTTCTGACACATATTTTATTAAAGAGAAGCAAACATTTAAAATTGATTTTTTTGCTGTAAAATGCATTATTTCTCCACGGCTAACAATGTGCCTTGATTTATAATTTTCTGGGGTTGTAATGAAGTTTGATGGTTCTGCTTAATGTTATTACTGGAATTGCTTTTCATGTGATGGAACTAATGCATATATACTTAGTTTTCATTTTATAGATCTCTATCTTACAACTGCACATATTTTCTTTTATTTTTCAGAGCTGTTTTTCAGCAGTTGTTCAATAATTTTATGAAACTGTTCAGCATCTACCAGGTTTTTCAGATTTTGCCCATTCAACTGTATAATGGAAAATATTTTTTTCTCTTCCTCTTATCTTTTTTTTTATAAAGAAAATTATGAGACTTCTTTCAACACTGGCAGTTTAATGTAATTCTGGTTAAAGTGAATAATAGAAATCAATGTTTGCAAAGTTCTAAAGTGAGGAAATTTTTCCATTATTTTCTTAACAACATACTTTCTTAAATAGCAAGAAACTTTTATCAAAACAAGACACAGAATTTGATTTTAGGAAAAATTATGAAAATTCAAGATATATACCACATCCTCAGCACTGGAGATACTTTTGAACCCCTGAGAGCTGAATAAGAGAATTAGAAACTGGAAGTAGGAAGAAGTTTTGAAAGGCCATTTGATCTCAGAAAGGCCATTTGATCTGTACCTCTTCAGTATGGCAGCAGAAGTCTGGCCTTAAACGGCAAAAAAAGAAGAAATTTTTAGAAGCTTCTTTATATGTAGTAGTTTATCCTAGACACACATTGCTGAATAAAGAGTGAGTTATGTTGTTGAATTAATCTTTAAACCAAAATTATTTCAATAAGTGACACAGTAATGTTTTGCTATGGAAGATATTTTAAATGCTGTGACTGAAAACATAAGCATGAGAAATGTGCCAGGTCTTGATTTCATTCTACTGGCAAGACAGCAGCTCCCAAGATAACAGCAGGGGAGGAAGCACAAGGTGCAATTCATATGGAAGCTAAACAGCCCCAAAGCAGGCAGCACCTTGTCAAGCACCTTGGCCTTCCTGTCCAAGCATGGACATAGACCTGGCCACCACCTTTTGGCATCTTCACATCAGCCAGACCAACTCCATAAGGTACACTTTGAAATGTCACCCTGGAATATGCAGGTGGTAGGCTGCCTTGGAATCAACAATAGCAGTAGCTGCTGTCCAGGCCAGCATCCCTTGTGTGGGAGGTGTCTGGATGCTCCCAGAGATTTCCCACTCCTCTACCCAGCACTCTTGTCAGGGAGCTTTTCTTCCCCTGTGAGATTACTAAGTACAGGACCCCAGCATGCCTTTTCTGATACCTGTGGGCACCTACTTCTTGACATGCTCCTCAGACAGGGTATATACAAGTCTAGAAGTAAAATGCAATTAGACAAAACTTAAGGGAAACCTTCCAGGACTTGTTATTTCCCTCACCACTTCACAGAAAGCAGTCTCCAGGTAGAGGTGGGGCCAGGCTCCACATTCTCTCTACATTCACAGGTTCCTAGTGTTTCATCTGAGGTAGCAGGGGCAATCTAGCTCCAGTTCCATGCCCTATACTCTGCATTTCTCAAGCAGGTTATTGTGCAGAAGCTGCAAAACCTCCTGAAGGCAGCTTTTCTCCCAGTGGTTGCTCCTTATTCATAAGCATTTCCATTAGTGATGCTGCATCTTATTTCACAGGCAATTACATCTGCTAGACTCTGGCTTCTTCAGAGACCTTTCCTTTCCCATTATTTGTCTGTCCCATCTTCCCCACCATTTTCAATCTCAGGTTTCCTAGAAGTCTGTACCTGTCCAATACAGGTATTAAAGATAGATGCAAATTGAGATTTCTAAAGGTTTCAGATTTGAAGGATCACTGAAAGACCCTTTTGCTTGCCTTGCCAGAAAATGTTCCTATTCAGAGATACTTTAAATGGTAGTTTGAAACATCTGGGGTTTGTATTTAAAAATACAGCAATGCTGTGTACTTTTGAAAGGCTTTAGACAAATGTTGGCCTTGTGTTGTGAGATACACACACTTACATACACAAAAATTTCTTAGTATGGTGTTTAGATGTTGGCTTACAGCAATTCTATAATAAGTTCAGTTTTAAGAAATAATAAAAACTAAGGGGAGGCAGAAAAAAGCCAAGAAAAGCCAAAACTCTCTCCAGTGACCATCTGGAAGAAGCAATTGGCATCCTCAAAAAGCATTGGCTCCTCTCCAGCACACAGGCAAACCCCATCTACCCTTTTCCACAGAACTCTATAATCTTCATCAGGATCCCCTCAACCCTCCAACCAGTGTTTCTGTTGCTGCTACTGCATGCTTTCACCTGGGGCTGCTGCTGCAGACTGCACCAGTGAAAAGGTATGTATTTGTGTATCACTGGGTCCCCATAGCATAACCCAAATGTTGCAACCAAAGGACAAGGAAAGGAAAGTAATTATTTGATTCTGGGAGAAATTTGTTTCTCCAGAGAACTGACCATAACAGTGCTGTCAGGGTTGGGAGGAATAAGTCTGAGAATATTAACATGAGAATAACATCATGAGAGCAACAAGGGACAATCTCTGCTACAGAGGGCTGGATGAAACACTGCAGGGCTTCCAGGCAAAGGCAGGTTACAGAACTGCAGCTAGGTGTGCCCTAGAATTATAAAGGTAAAGGCATCTAAGGCACTGAGCAACATTTCTGGGCTTGAAAGGTGGTATATTATTAATTCCCCTCCATGAATTCACTTTTTACTCTTTCTCTGATAAGTTACTGAGTCTCTTTTCCTCACCTCCTCTGTCTGCTCTTCTCCCTTTCCTTCTGTTTCAACATTTCTGATGATTCTTTCAAGTGCCCCATCTCCCATGACTAGCACACATGCACGCCCTGCAGCCGAAATCCAAGTACCTCTGCTTTGCATTCACAAGTACTTTCTTCCTTGCCTTTACTGGACGCTGTAATACAGAAATATTTCACCTCTAGTGAGAAAAACCTCCTTTTTACCTTCCTAATTCTCTGAGCAGCAAAAGTTATTTTTCCTACTTATTAAATAAAACACATCTGCCAGCTTTGGAGCCACCTGGCAGAGCAGTCCCTGTTCTCTCTTAATGGCCTATTTGGTGATAATGAGACATAGTGAGACATCAAATGCCACAATACCCTGTCATTACACATCACTGTGTTTATCATTACAGCAACTTTCCATTTGTGATATCTAATAAACTGCTTGCATAATATTAATATCCTGATAATTTCCTAGAAGTTTTCTACTCCAGTGGTCTACATTAAGTTTCTTTGCAATCAGAGATATTATAAAAACATATATTTATGATAGTTCCTTTTTCTATAGCATTTAACACTGTCCTGCACTGAATCCTTGTCTCTAAACTGGAGAGACATGGATCTGATAGATGAACCACTTGGTGGTTAAAGAATTGGCTGGAACTGGATGTACTCAAAGATTTGAGGTCAATGGCTTTATATCCAGTGGGACACCATTGGCAAATGGGATTCCTCAGGGGTTGTTACTGGGACAGGTGCTGTTTAATATTTTTGTCAGTGACAGGGGCAGTGGGACTGAGTGCAGCCTCAGGCAGTTTGCCAGTGACAGCAGGCTGTGTGGTGTGGTCAGCATGCTGGAGGGAAGGGATGCATCCAGAGGGGCCCTGACAGGCTTGAGAACTGGGCCCGTGCAAAGGTTCTGGACTTCAACAAGGCCAGGTGCAAGATTCTGCATCTGGTTTGGGACAATCCCAAACACAGATAAAGTCTGGGCAGAGAATGGATTGAGAGCAGGCCTGAATTGAGGGACTTGGGAGCTGGTGGATGAGCAGCTCAACATGACCCAGCCGTGTGCCCTTGCAGCCCAGAAAGCCAAATGTGCCCTGGGCTGCATCAAAGCAGCGTGGGCAGAGGTGAGGGAGGGGATTCTGCTCCTCTGCCCTGCCCTGCCCTGCCCTGCCCTGCCCTGCCCTGCCCTGGTGAGACCCCACCTGCAGGGCTGCATCCAGCCCTGGGGTCCCCAGCACAAGAAAGATGTGAAGCTATTGGAACAAGCTTAGAAGAGGCCACAACAGTGATCAGAGGATGGAACACCTCTCCTATAGGTCTCCTCTCTACATAGACAGTCTGAGAATGTTTGGGCTCTTCAGCCCAGAGAAAAGAAGGCTCTAGGGAGACCTCATTACACCTTCCAGTACTGAAAGGTGCTACAACAGAGCTGGAGAGGGACTTTTTACAAGAAATGTAGTGATAGGACAAAGGGAAATGGCTTTAAACTGGAAGAAGGCAGGTTAATACTGAAAGGGATATGTTTACATTGGATATTAGGAAAGGGTTCTTCACTATGAAAATGTTCCAGACCTGAAGACCCAGGAAGTAATATGATCCACTGGCATGTGGATTTTGGTGATAGGGGAGGCAGTAGTTCTCCAACACATAAATCTGAAACATCTTAGAAATAGGGTTCTGCAAAAAACCTTAAATAGCTGTCTCAAGATGCTGGAAGCAACAATTTTATTGCTAGCAGTTATTATGTACTATTTATGGTAAGCAGCTTTTTAAGGACTGGAATACAGATTGTGGTCTGTTTGCTATCCCAAATAAAACCAAATACAGGAAAAGACAGTCCATAAGGACACAGATTTTAAAAAACAAAATAAAAAGATCAACAACATATCAGATGTGATGGAGAAAAAGAAACACCTCTGTAGTTCTTTAGCTTGTGAAAAATGTGCAAACAAATGCCAGGAGGAAGAAATTGGATAGCACAATAAAGAAGAGGTAAGGTTCTGGGGGAAAAAAATCTAGTAAGTGGAGCGTGAAAACACAATACTGGTAATTAATACAAGTAGGCACAGGTGAAAAAAAGCTTACATGGGAAAAGAATACATAAGTCGCTCAAGCTGTGCAGAGCCAGAGTGCAAATGAAAATTCAGTAGCTAACACAAGGAAAGGAAAAATCAAACTGCGGCTGGAGGAACTTGAGATGTGCATTGACAGCACAACTGCGAGCAGCAGATCTAAAAGACGGATATATCTTCTTTTCTCTGAAGGGTCATGCAAGGACACTGAAAAGGAAATGGAAAACAACAAGATCTTTAAGAAAATATAGAAAGGAACACAAAACCATTGAGAACACAGCCTATTGATTATAAATTTCTAGAAACCGTAAAGCCCATAAAAATCATGGACAAAAAATATAAATCTATTGAAGATAAGATTGGACTGTTCTGAAAACAGCCAGATGACATATTATTAAAAAGCTCAGGATTTCCTTTTTCATTCTCTCTCTTCTTTTTTTTCCTGCAGGCAGAAGGCTCCTTCTCATCTAAACAGCAAATGAATTAATTCTGTTCTTTCCACTTTTGTAAAAACGGTTGGGCAAGAAAGGCAAAACAGCATTACTCACAGGAGATATTATTTCTGCAATAATGAAGGGAAATCGGTTTTTCTTGTGAGTCTAACTCAACCAAGGAAAATGTCAAAATTGACCTGTGATTTTGGCAGGCATTTATGAATAGTGACTGTGTGGAATTGTTCTGTGTTTTCCATTTTTGAAAAGGTCTTCTCTTCAGCATTTAACCAAATGAGGAGAGAAATTAAATTTATTTATGAAACTCTCAGTGGCTCAAATTTTTTTTAAATCATTATTACATCTTAAATAAGTGCTATCTGCATTAGCTTCTATCTCTTTCTGTCTCTTCAGCAGCACCTTATTCACAATAAGGTAAGCTCAGTTAATTTTAAAGAAAATGCTCGATATAATGTCATGCTTATTGGTGCAGGACGTCCATGTTTAAATACTTATATACTACATCAACAGAATCAATGTGGCTACAGGAAAATGCTTTAAAACATTTATTCATTCTGTGCAGTAGAACACATGAGTAAATGGAATTTTAATAACAAGCTGCTTTAAATAGCAAATAGAGGAAATCCAAACTTTCATTTAAATAGACTTTCAAGTAAAAAAAATACTATAGTGATGCATGGAAAGGCTGCTGCACAATTCCCATCTGATACACATATTTGACAAGATACACTTGACTTAATATGACACTTGGCAGAAAAGCAGCAAACTATTTAAATAATCATTTAAGTACTTTCAAGGAATTCAAGTAGAAGAAAATAAATAGAATAAAGCATGTTCATAAACTGAATTGTATCACATAGTAATACTGTGTGTATTTCATTTCAGTCTACTGCTTTTGACACTGTGAAATTGTTAATGAGAAACTGAAAATAAAATAGTGCCTTTACTGAATATGTTAAGTGCAATATTGCAGTCATTTTTAAGGTTTATTTTCAGGAGAAATGCAAAATAAGCATCTACTTGCCACCTGTGCAGTGGACCCACTCTGACATTTTGGTGTGTGTAAGAGTTTAACTTCTAATTACATGGGGCATGGTCAGCTTGGACAAGAGCACAGCAGAACGAAGCAAGGTGACATCACAATCAATTTAAATTCAATGAGTTAATTAAAGCCTTGAGCTCCTATGCGCATGCCAGGCAAGGAATGTGACAGCAAAATCTGAGAGCTGCACTGAATCTCTGCTGCAAGCTGGGAGACAATGGAAAAAGGCTTTTCAGATAGGAAAACACAGCAGACACGTCGTGTTCTCATATCTTTACAGGAATATTTAGAAAGTGAAGTAGGGTGCATTACACCTGAAAGAGAAGCTGTGAGATTTGGTTTATGTCATAATACTGCCATGATATAAACAAGCTGTGAGAGAATCTATTTGAAAGCAGTATTCAAGATCAGAAAAGCTGATTGGTGTTCATACAGCACTAACATGGAGACCACAGTATATATCAGATGCTGTAGTAGAGCAGAAATCTGGTTCTAACTCAGTTTTACCATTTTCGAATATACAATTTTAATTTCTAGACAAGTAAATTTTCTTTGTTGGAAACCACAGAATTTTCTTTTTAGGGTTTCTTAAGATATTTCTTTCATCTGTATTAAAATATACATTTTATTAATTTTGACATGTTTAATCAGTTACACAGCTCTGATTATCCACCATTTGTTGAATAATTTTTACATTAGAAACATCTCCATTAATTTTCCTGGGTGATTGGAAGGTGTAATAAAAAGTTTTACAAAGTACTGCCCTATTACTAGTTCAGCATGTTTCCATGTTCAAGTCCTATAAAGCTAAGGAACACTTCTTCCAGAGCTTTGGAGCAGTCTTTATAATGTTCTATTTATATTTTTACATTGCTCTTATCACTGTGATATCTGACTACTTCCCAGGCCCCTACTATATGATACAGCTACCTTATTTTATTGAAATGCTCTTAGATAATTTTTCTGCTTGGAAGAGATGGAAGAACAGTATTTTTGGGTTATTTAAAACTTCCTGTGTTTATTTTTAGCTAGAGAGGTGCCTCTTGCACAGGGAAAATGATGCTTTGAAGCAATTCTTCATTCCATCAAGAGCTTACTGTGTAACTAACTGCAGACCATTACAAAACTCAGAGCCTAAATAAATACCTACTGTACAGACAGGGACTGAATTTTGTTCCTGGACTGTTGGGTGTCAATGGACCTCTCCCTGCTGGAACCTCATACAGAGGGCTTCCTCCTGCTGCTTTGCCCAGCCCCTGATGCTGAGGTTTGCTGTAGAGCATACAGCTCTGAAGGTTCTGCCTGTGGCCGGTCCAGTGGCCAGGCAGTTCCCCACTCCTGCATGGCACCAGAGTATCCACCCAGAGCTAGCAGGGCTCTGGTGACCTGTGTCACTGCTCCGGCTGTTGAAGCCAGGTCATCATATGGTAACACATCCATGAGGAATGACGTGAGCACAGGGCTCACTGCCACTGCCAGAGTCAATCTGCTTGGAACAGGCCTTACTGACCCAGGCTGCTTGTGCCTGTTTGGTCAGGAAGGAGTTTTAAAAACTGAAATTATGCCCTCTAAGAATTACTAAAGCCACCACTGAGCTGTTGTATTCTCATCTTGTTCCACCCACTGCCTAAAGCAAGAGGAATTACATTCCCTTGCTGGTAGGCGTCACAGTGTGCTTCAAAAACTGTGCTATGCACACCCACAGTTACATTTCATCACACCTTGAGCAGAAAGATTTCATTGTACAGAAATCTAGAACCATGGAGCTTCTTAGTGTTCTTTGTCCCAGGGCTGCTGCAAACCACAAGTTTTTTTATAAAACTGTACAACGCAGTTGTAAGCAGAAATACTGTCCTTCACTTGGAAACAGTCACAGACAGGTCTTGGTGGTCACTGCTCGGAGCTTGATATTTCCAGGGTCTCAAATGTCCTTGAACAGCTGACCTTCAAAAGAACCTCCACCAAAACTATAGTAACATTTTTACAATCCAGAGAAAAGTTGCCAATAGTGTAATGCTCTGTAATACATGAGGCCAAGAAGTGGATAAAAGCTCTTCCTTCCTGTCCTCTCAAAGCAGAGCAGAAAAGGTGGATACAGCACGGAAAAGAGAAGCTAAAAGAACAAAAGCCATTCCAAGTGCTCACAGTCACTGCCTATACTGATGGTTCAAGGAAGGCTTTCAGACAGATTTCCTCCAGGACCCCTCTGAAAATGGCCTCAAGGGTGCTGCTGCCAGAGCCTCCTCTCTGCTTTCCTACCCAGTCAATCAGATGCTGAGAACAGTTAGCCTATTTCTTTTCCTATATCAAAATGCAATTTGTAGCTGTAGTCCTAAGCTATAGATAGATTTACATTGAACATATATTATTTTTCAGCAAATACTATAACCACTCCATCATCCTCTTGCCTGATGAATTCTGTCTCTATAGAAAACAAATTATTTTTGAACTCTTCTGGAGACTGAAGTAAGTGCTTATACTTGGAACAAAAGATGCTTTCCTACCACAGCAATGACACAAATAAATAGCTGCAGCTTGGTTTCCCTCCCCCAGACACCAGCTTAGAAAACAGGAGATCTCTTCTTCTTCCGCATAAAAAGCAAAACACATAAATAACCTATCAAAAGGGACTTCTCTTCCTTTAATGCTGAAAAATTGTTTATACATATATATCATATCTGTAGTTTTATTATCTTTATCCCATCTTCTTCTTTTTTATCCTTCGAAAGAACTCCTAAGCTCACTTAAAAAGAGTGAAAAGTCATAAAGTGGCAAGTCTAGTTTTATTACGAATCCTGTCTGTCCCAGTCCAGAAGGAGGTGATGAAAGAATTTGGGCCACTTCTGTTCATTTTCAGGTTCTATTAAAAAAAAAAAAAGTCAAAGCACCTGAATGTGACGCCTTAATAGGGCATAAAGCTGTAGCTTAAAAAACCTTCCTAGATATTTTCTGCTGCTATTTGCTGTTAAGCAGTTAAGTGACATAGTAACAATGTAAACTTTATACTGTTTTGCATGAGAAATGCCCAGGAGGAAAAACCTTTTTGGCACAGAGGTACTGCAACCAAACTTGTTCAGCCCAATATAGGTAGATTCACCTTATTTTTTGTGCTGTAAGAAAACAATTTTATCAGGTGGCCTATAAATATGTCAAAAGAATAAGTCCTGGAAGAAAAAACACCACCGCAAAAAATCCTAATTTTCATTTTCTAACTAAAAGCCTGAAAGATCTGTGGTTTTTCATATTTTTCATTTTCTTTTACTACTTTTAACACAAGGAATAAGTAGCAGGATCTCACTGCTCTTCCTAAGGGACCACTTCTGTTGAGAAAAAAAAAGGTATCATGACAAAAACTTTGGTCTTTGTTCACATTTTTATGCTTTGCAGGTCTCTTCAGTTTGAATACTGCCAACAGTGAATTCCTCTCTCCCTCTTTGCTAGCAGTCTCCTGGAATTCAGGGAATGACTGAGAGTTTTCAACTTGATGAGGTGGAGAGAGCTGATAAGAATACAGCTCTTGGTGCCTCCAGAACCAGTGACCAAGCCTTTTTGTCTTCTCAAGCCTCTCTTCCACACAGCTTTTATCAATCTGTTTTCTAAATTTGTTTCAGAACTGTGTTAGTGTCTGAGCTCCAGCTCTCAGACTGCAAGTTTGCAAACATGAAGACTACTCTTGCCTCAGTCCCCAGGGCTGAGACCTCCAGTCTCCAGGGAAATACAAGCAGTCCTGCTAGAACAATTTTTGTGCCAGCTTTATCCCACAAGCTGTCAGAAACATAGTTTTACAGCTCCTGCAAGGAATTATGAACATGAGTGTGCTGAAGATGATTCACAATACTCCTCTCCAGCCCTCCTGTGCATGAGGGAGAACATGTTGCCCTTTTCACAGCAACTTTTGCAAATTGCACTTGCCCCAGTGTCCCTGCTGGGTTTTAGCACAATCTTTCTCCCACAGTGTCTTCAACCAAGATGTCAACCTCTTGGCAGAGGTTTTGTGTGTACAACATGTTATACAACATCGACTTCACAACTCCTCTAGTTTTGAGTTTGGCTTTCACCAAAAGCCCTGGTTTGCTTCTTTATATCTCTAACAGAATTCAATATATTCCTGTTTCCTGGGTAATACAGATTGCCTTTTGGGTTTGGGTAGCCCTAGCCTATCCAATATGTTTATAATAAATGAAAGTTCCAAATTTCTGAGAAAATAAAACATAAAACTCCTTTTCATCTGCATAATCCTTCGTAGTTACAAAAATATTTTTGTTCAAGAAATGATAAAAATATATTACAGTGGTAGAAATTCATGACAGGCCTTTTTCAGATAGTCTTGCTTCAGTCTCCTACCTCATTCTCCCAACTTTTTATGTACATTCATCTGCTTTTTTAATGACAATTTTGCAGTTTCTTAAATAACTATATGTAACTCAAGTTTGTTACACACATTAGTGTTATGTAATAAAGAAGTTTCTTCACAGAAGAAGATAATATATTCTGTTTAGTGTTATTGTTATAGAATTGTGCAAACAAGCTGTTGAGCAATTTAAATCCCACTTCTATTAAAATTCCATAAGGTTGTGATCAGTGTATCCCAAATGTATCATACAGTATTTTAATGAAAAATCCTTAGTTGAAACACACTGTCCCAGTTCAAAGGTATAAAAAGCCTGAGCGTCCCAGTTTGCCTGGCTTTGCAGTGTAATCTCTTACTCCCTTTTCTGAGTACAGAAGTGCTTCGTGACCTTTCGTACTCCTTGAATTGTCAGTAAAGTTTGAAGAAATGGCCTCTGCAATGAATGATAAATTTAGCTATTTTGTCTCCAGCAATCACAGGTAAATCTGTTGGAAATTTTCTTGGTTCTGTAAAAGGTCCTTGCACTTTTCAGCATGGTAGATTAATTAAAAAAAGAATCTGTTCAACGTGGCTTTGGAAATTAGTCATACTGAATCTACAAAAATGGCACATAGGTAATACACCTAAATCATATTTGGAAAACCATGATCATGCATCATGTGCTTAACCCAGCACCCCAGGTCTAGGCAGGAGGCATCTAAAGGTTCAGCCAGGTTCAGCATCTGCTGCAGAAGCAAGAAGAACATGGAGTAGCTTTTGCTTTTTAGTCTCGTTTCTCATTTGTTGTTTCCAAAAGTACAAGATCAAGCCCATAAAATCTGATGTAGTGTATTGCCAGACCTCTTTGTTAGAACAATGAAGTTATCTTTACTACTGTGAGTGATAAAAAGCATATTTGCAAACCTCTGCCAAAAGAACTCAGATGAATCTATTTTCTTTTGAATTGAGTGCAAATCTAGTAATCCACAAACTAAAACCTCCTCATGTGACTCTTTTCAGTGTTTGTTTTGAGACAAGATTTTTTCCTCAAATATGTACATTTAATTGGGACATATTTTATTAAATTCCTGGGTAAGGATTGCATAGTCACATATCTGCTAAAGATAATTTCTTACACAACTTTATAGACATAACAGTTCATGTTATTAGACCACATCAAGGATTTTTCAGGATCAAATTTTTAGGTACGCAGATAATGAAATTAAAGACATTTTTAACCTTTTCAACAAAACATGGAGAACTTCCAGATTTTAAAATATTGCCTTGATACTGTTCAGTTGAAAGCTGAAAAGTTTGTTTCTGCAGAAGGGACAGGAAAGATATTTCAACAGTAGAGATTTAGTATAAGGTAATGGGGTTTGGTTTTTCTTCGTTGGCTTTGGGGGTTTTTTTACGAAGGGAAGCAAAAGAACATTCCTAAAATAGCAAGTTACTTTTAGACTATAGCTTTCTTTATCTTAGGAAGGGTCAGTTTAAGATCTCATTTTTAGGAGATCCCATTTTTAGGAGAGATTTTTAGGGGCATTTACTGTGTTCTCCATTTGGTTTGCTGAAAATAAGTGAAGACCTTTCCAATGCAAAGTCTCCATATTTACTTACTTTATTGATTTTCTTCTCCCCGTGGAATAATTTCTCTCTGTTGTTACTTTGTTTTATAAAGTCCAATATCTCACTCATGCTGACATCAGAGAAAGGGGCCTTCTCCTTTTCATACTCTGTTATGAAAGGAGAAGATGAAGGTTTCCAGTTTATAATATCATAACTGGGCATCATTCCCAGTTCATAAGCAAGTGATATGGGCTTCTGAACAGACCGTAGGTGCTGTAAATACTCATTTGTATTTGGGAAGATGCTAAATATCCCTTCAAATATGCACAAAATAAATATTTTTCTCAAACAGAAGTTTGTGTCTGGAGAGTGGCCATTCAAAATCTTATGTGCATACATTACTTAAAAATATATTATTTCCATAATGACTTAAAATCTGTTGCTTTCAGATGTTTTGTGAACATAAATGCCCAAGGTAAGAGCAAAGCTATCTCCTACTGTAGTGTCTCAACCCAGTTTCAAGCTCTCATGGCTTAATCACACAGAATTTTCCATGAGCTTCCAGGACTTGAAAACAGTTATTTCAACATTCATGTAACTAGAAAATAAAGTTGAAAAAGATTAAGTCCTTATGGTGGAAGAATATTACAAATTTTTAAGAAGTAAGCTCAGAATATGTTTATATAAAAAATATATATAAATTTTATATATATATGTATAAATTCCACAACTTGTAGATTCTTTTCTTAATTTGAAAACTGTTTAGAGTTCTTAATGCTGACTGTTCTCTATGAAAAGGGAAAGATAATTTAGCCACACAACAGAGTACGCCCTGAAAAACAATTGTCAAATACATACTAAATAAGATCCTGCCCTCAAAGAATCTAGAACAGTTGAAGAGGAAGAGAAATAAAAATAAATGGTATAGACTAGTTCAGATGCACAGTTTTTAGCTAGTAGCAAACCACACATTTTTTAGTTACCCTTAAGGTAGTCCAGAAATCATTTTTATCTCTGTTCCACCTGTTTCTATGAGGTGCTCAAAGGAATGTGATAAAGCAGACAAAAGCACAGGGACAGCCTCAACTTGTATCCTTCCTCTAACCCTTCAAAATCTATTATTCAGAGTGACGAGATGTAAAGTTTAGGGCCACAAAGCAATACTGCCATTTGGTTACACAATTTCTGGATGGGCAGCCTCTGTGAATAATCTTTTTTCTGCTCTCCTTGATGAAAGTTAATTCATGCAGCCTGGATGACTCTACAGAGTTATCAAACAGTCTATTTGTAAAGATCTGCTAAAATCTAACATGCAATTGTCAGGAACAAACCATGTCAAAACAACCTAATTTCTTGCTATGACAGGATAAGAGGCCTCATGAATGGGAGAAGAGCAGAAGATGTCACATATCATGACTTTAATAAAGCTTTTGACACTGTCTGACATGACATTTGCATAAGAGAAAAAAAGCACTGGAGTGTGGGTAAGACAGCTGTAAGGTCAACATGCAGCTGGCTTGAAAACGCTGCTTAACAAGAAGATACCTTTTGTTTGTTGACAAAATGGAAGGAGGAGGCAAGAGGGATATAACAGTCCTAGATCCAGTGCTACATAGTGTTTGACTTAATAAGCTTCCTGATGTTGAAGTTTTGAGTTTGGAGGGAGAGTCACCACTTTGGAAGGCAGATGTACATTTCAAAACCATCTTCCTGATGGTTTACCATCAGTTGAGATCTTACTTAAGCTTACTTGCCATCCTACTTAAGCTGAAAAATGTAAAATAAATACATGGTGTAATACAAGGCAATTGAACAAAATAGCAGAAGAATGATTAACAACATGAATGTATACTGGAGAAAAACTAATCAGGCACAGGAGTATCCAGAAAGAAAAAGAAGCAAAAGTGAGAAGAAATCCTGAGTGAATCTGTCTTAGGTTTGGACTAGATGATCTCTGGAGGTCCCTTCCAATCCCAACTGTTCTGAGATTCTGTGATCCAAATATGTCAGTCATTGCTAGAAAGGGGAACATTATTAAATGTTTTTTATACCCTTTGGAATAGGATAGAAGTGTCTTTGTCTCTCAGTGAGTCAAATATATTAGGATGCAGCTCATTGGGACAGAGGAAAAGAGCAGGGCTGTCTGAGCCACTCCTAGTCCCTTTTTCTTTGATTTCTCTGATATGCAGACATACCAGTGTAGATTCCAGTGACAAACTGGCAATGAGAAATGGCAAATGTCCATGTGGAGATTGATATGGGTTGTGTGGAGACAGCTCACAGAAGCTTTAACAGCCTGACTGTGATGCTCCCAGACACTGTGAAAGCAGGAACAATGACACTATGATTTGTGTTGTATAATTGCCTGTGTAGGAAATGGAAACTTAAAATTTTCCTCCTACAGAAATCAGGATTAGAGTTCTCAGAAATTTCATCTACATCTTTCAAATATGTAAGACAACTGAGTAGCCTTGATCACTTATCCTTAGTCCCAAATAGCCTTCGTGTTCTTTTATTAAAATTTCACCTTAACAAATACAAATCAAAGTTTAAAATCCACCAGAGGCAGCATAAAACTTCTCACTTAAAAATAGCTGTCATAAAATTTTAATAGTAATTTCACAATAGATCAGTTTATAAGCAGTAAAAAGCTGAATTTCTGTATTTAGAATGTCTTTGTAAGATCTTTCAGCCTCAAACAGTTCATTTTAAAACTATTTTAAGAGTAAAACAAAGCATTTCTTACCAACTATGTAGTCTAACTGGACTTTCTGAACCATGTTACCTGAACTATCTTCTGCCTCAAGCAAATTTTCTGCTTTCAAAATCAAGATGTAACCATCTTCTACATTTTGGTTTTATCCAATAAAAAAATAAGAGATTGTGATAGGTATCATTTTAATAAGACTCTCTCTGCAAATTAAGATAAACCAATGGCCTGTCCCAGTAGCATTTCCATTCTAAATATGCTCACACAGTTCACATTGCTTGAATAAGAGAGTGTCTCAGTCATTAATTTATGCCCATTGGTCACAGCATCCTTTGGAGGAGTGTAGCTACTCACATTTCTCAGGTGAATAAACAGGGATCTAAGAGTCTATATTTGGTATTGAAGTATCACACTTCTTGCCATCTTATCAAACTTATTCAGCCAACTTTTGAAATCCCCACCCCTGGTTTGGGCAGGTTGTTATCCAGTAAAAAGGGTAGCAAGGCTTGCTTGTACTGTCACTGAAGCATAACTAGTCATATATATATAGGAAATACAAGATTTCAAATACATTTATACCAAACCCATTGCTGTGTTTGTTAAAAAAAACCAAACAGCCACATTACCTCACAGTGAGAAACTGGGAGTATCTTAGTGTGAAACTCACAAAGCATATGGTTTCCTAGAGTGAGGAAAAGGGGTTGAGTTGCCCAATGTCATCCATCCAAAACTTGGGTTCCTGGGCTAACCCCATCCCTTTTTAGTCGGGAGGTGAAACTGGAACTGTCAGAGATCAATTTGTCCCCTCTGCAGATACATCACAAAACACCCTCTCTCTTCTGTTCCCTCCAGTTCTCATGATAAGCACATTAATTCCATACCAGCTGGGTCTGAGAACACTTTAAATCTCTCTTTGTCATGTCCCACATGACTTTTCCTACTTTCAGACCATGAAATTTTATTGGTGTTGAAGAGTAACTCCTTCAGTTTGCTATTGAAGCTGTTCTAGTTCCTGTAAATAATAAACCCATGACTAGGAAGACTAAAATCAAGGTCTATTTACATCTCAGCTGAGCGCTGTAACCATCAGACTGCAGAATCTGTCTGCAGCTCACCATCTGGCTCAAAGATTGTTTCAGTATTCAGCAGTGTAGATCAGTTTTGAAGGCAGAGGAAAAGTGAGTGCTTCTGGAATTTACTAATATGATTTGCAGGAACCAAGGAAATAGAGGTAGCCCTGCAGTTAGACAGCAAGAGGATTTTGAAGACCAGTATTCTGGATTTAAGACACAATAATTTGCAACAAAAATTATTTTATGAACATAGCCTGAAATGTCCTGCTCAAAGTAACAGTTTGCTGATTTTTTTGCAGAAGAGAGTATTGCTCCCCAGACAGCATCTTCATCACTGGGCTTTCACTGACTCCTGAGTTCCAGCTTCTCTTGTGATAGGTTATCTTTTCCTCCCTGCACAAATGCATACAATTTTGAATTGTCATAAGACAAAACAAATAAAAAAAGGGATCTAAAAAAGCAACAATAAAAATAAACTTTTCATTACAAATCCTGCTGCTGTTATACCTTAGAATAAAATTATTGCAACCTCACATAGTGAGGTTTATCATATCCATTCAACCAATTTTCTTTTCTCCTTCACTCTGAAATTAAAAATACTTTTATCATTTGCAATTTACAAGGCATATTAAAAAGCTTTAAAAAGTCATCTGTAACAAGAATTACATCAAAAAGTTGTAACAACCCTTGTGAGAAAATTCACTACATGAAAGCTCAGTTAAGACTGTCAAAAGCAAGCATAAAACCAAGAACGCTATTGCCACTCTAGTAAAAACAAAGATATTTCTAAATACAAATTTAATGTTAGTGGCCTCAAGCTCTAAGTTGCCTCTTTGAAGAGGCAGGTCCTTTCTTATCATAAGAGTAAGCAGTTAGAAATTTTGTCTTTTTTACTGCATCTTATTTATACATTTCTGTGCAAATGACTTTCATTTTGCTCTTGAAAGCATTTGTTTGGCCATATCTTTGTGCTGTTGCAGAAGCTTACACATTATTTCAAGCAAGTAATATTTGAGAGGTTTAATATTTTTTGTCCATTTGTTCACACTGAAGTTCTGTTTGTGTTAATAGGGAAGCAAAGTCCAGAGCAGATCACAGGAATTATGCCAGGATATGATTTTTTTCCAGAAAAGAAAGAACATGTGTCTGTCTACAAGTGCACAAGAAGCTTCTGTGCTTTATGAATAACAAGAAACCTTAGTTGATGTGAGGGAGACATAAACAATAATCAGGATGATTTCATGCTGGTACCGATACCTACAGGTCTGACATTACCTTATCAGTCCCATCTGCTTCCTGGGGGATGAGGAGCCTCCCACCAGTCAAAGCAGTGATGTGAAATATAAACATTACTTTATGTCCTTCACTTTAAAATGAATATATTGTAGAAGTGTTATGGTTTGAAAAATAAACATTCATTTGGCTGCAGACTCCAGAGACAACACTTGGCTTAACTCCCACTCCGGTCTGCATTTTGGGCAGCTTTCCTTATAGTCTCATAAACCTCTATTACATAAAGGAATTTAATTATTTTTACATTTGGGCTACTTGAAAGCTGATCTTCAAGTTACTAACACCAAAGAGAATTTTATTTAGTTCGTACCAAAACACCAACATAGCTGCCAGTACAGTGTGTAGGCTGTGTTTACAGATCAGGATTTAGATTAAATTCTTCATCAGCTGTGCAAAGCACAGCATGCTTTTCAAGAAACCTAACTGCCATGTGAAAAGATAAATAAGAGGGAAACTTCCATCTTGTTCTCAACCTCTTTCCATGGGAGGGGAGGTTCAGCTCTAAGCAAATCAGTTCTCCAAAAGGGATAGAAAACCTTTAAAGCAATCACATCAAGTGTTTACTGTTAAGAAGTTGGCATATGAAGTCATGTGGGCTAAGCTGTGTAAAAATGAAGGTCCATGCTATGTGAACAGAAAGTCATGTGGCTAAATGCTCTTCCATTTCAAGCACACTATGCTCAAATTCCATTTAAGAAGCTTCAGTTCATTTTCTGTGTTACTGCATAAATACTCAGACTATTCAAGCCGCAGGACTATGTACAAGGGTGAGACTGTCCATCTGACTGTCCTTGCTCTGCTGCCTTGTACTGCCAACGGGGGTCTCACCCAAATGTGTACATTGGATTTATCCAGCAGGGCACCTGCAGTGAGGGTCTGAGGGCAGTAGAGTGTAAATGGAGACTATCCCTGCTCATGCATGTATTTTCTATGTGAATTGGGGAGGAAAAGGAGAGAGGAAGGTTTCAGAACAGGCAACTTGCTATTGGAAGTAGCAGGTTCATACAAGGCATTAAACATCCAGCCTGAGAGCTAACAGCAGAGAGACAACAGCAGCTCACATCTAATCAGGCATTTTGAGGATGTGGATCGGACGCTGGTGTCTGCAAGTGCTTCTGGGGGAAGTAGGTGTCTTTGTGATGCCACCATGCAATGTCATGCTGAGATTAAAAGAATCAGAAAGGCTGGGAGATGAAGGAAAACTCACTGCTGCTAATATAATCACCAGGGACTCCAATGGCTCAGCTACTCCAAGCTTTGTTGTCTGGAGACCGTGTTGGAGAAACAACCTCGCCTTGTGTGACCCAATAACAGCAGCAGGTCTCGGGGGCAGATTTGATCATGTGGGGAGAACTCCATATCCGACAGCATTAGGACAGTTGCCTATATGGAGGAACCATCAGTCCAAAGAACATTTTCTTCACTACTGCAGAAAAAAAAAGCAGAAAACTAGACAGAGCCAAGCTCCATGCAAGATGGAGTCCTGTAAGTGCACATGAAGCCCCTGTCCACTGGACCTCAACTGTTGCAAATTTGAGGCAGAGAAAATTCTCCTTTAACTTATTTTTTTGGTGTGTTTTCATTCTCCGGGTAATGTGTGTTCTGCCTCTGAGTTCTACATAAAACTCACTAAAACCCTCAATTTTAAAATAGTCTGTACATTCAATTGGAGTTTTCATGCAATAGCTACAATCCATCTAATTTCCAGTGCTCTTGTTCAAAGTGGAAAATACTGTTTACTTTTTAGCTATTAAAGTCTGATTCTTTTAAGAAAATAACCTCTAAGCAGCAGTTACCAGTCACTACCTTTATAATGTATATCTCTGTTTTTCATACCTTCTATATTCACTATAGCAATTTTAAATGCCAGCATTGTGATATTGCTTCAACAATGCATATTGCTGACTTCCTCAGTTGGAATATGATGTGTCTACCAGCTTCTATTTCAGTCTTGATAACTAAAAAACAGAATAAAGAATAAATAGGCTTCTTCTCTGAGTGCTTCTTGTTTCTTTTAATATTTTGCTAGGAGGCAAACAAAATTGAGCCTTACTTACCCAGACCTCTACCCTATTGTGTCTCTTTAAATTAGATTTGCTGCAATGCAGTATTTTGTTTACTCTCCTAGAAATGAAGGACAGTGCTAAGTTGCTACAGAACCAGAGACTGCAGCAAACAGCCCAAACATTTTTGATAGCTTGTGATTTTTTTAAGCTTCCCTGTACTTTGAAAAGAAGGTTTTGAAAGGTTTTGTGAAAAAATAGAATGGTTAGAGATGTAAAATAGAGTTTAAGCTTCACAAGGGAGAATGGAGAAATTAGTCATTCTAATTCTTTTGTAAAAGAAAGGGATGGTAAATGTAGGTGGCAACACCAATGTTAACAATAAAGTCATGGGGATTACATAAAGCATAAAAGCTACTTATCAGTTATTTAAGTTGCTACTTTTTTGATTTTAGGCTAATAATAGCAGCTTAGAAGGCTTTTATGGTGCTTTTTCACTGCTCAAAATTACCTGATTTTTTTCATGATTTAGTGTATGGGTACTGCATGAAAAAGAAATTAGTGCTTTAGTTAATGACTAGACATACATTATCACATGCACATGATGGTTATAATGTAGACATGTGCATAGGTAAATGTTAGGAAACAGAAAGTTTCTATGTTATAGCAGGTCCAACAAAGACACCCACACAGGAAGACAGTTGCTGATAATGTTTTGTTATTTGCAAGCTTTGCCATCTCCCAGCCATACACTGGAGATATGATCAGCTGAAGCCTGAAGTCTCAAGCAGATTTACTTTTCAGTGAAAAAGTCACTCATTTGATTTACAGAAGACAAATTATGCTGAACATTTACAGATAAATGTGCAAATATATGTCTGAAAGAGTTAAATATAAAAACAGTCTATAGATGGTCAGTCGCCAAACACAAAGAAAAGGAAGAGGAAGATGATAAGGGAGTGCCCAAAATTATGGGAAGCAGAGTGCAAGCCCCAAAGGAGAGCAGGAACAGAAGCTCTTTGCTTCCCCCTGTAGGGGAAAAACCCAATCTGACCAGGTCTGATTTGCATACATTATTTATATTATTATTCATACGTCAGTGCACTCCATGAGACTGTGTTCTCTGCTGTGCTCTGTTTCACAAATTAGGAGACACAATGTATGTAAACACAGTTGCAAAAAAAAAAGGGCTAAAAAACTGTAAGAGGTAACGACTAAAGAAAAGAGGTCACCCTTAATTACAGTTGTCTCCAGTTGGGTAGGAGTTTTACAGAGTCTTAGTGCCTGTTTCTTTAATGTATTATACAGATATCAGTTGGTGCAGTTCTGCTTCTAGCTTTTAAAGGGATATTACAAATTCAGCAATATTTTGAGTGAAATCTCTTCCTTGTTGCCTTTATTTTTTTTTTCTTAGCTCTCCCTTTTTTCCTGCAGTTACACCCAGTCTCTTTGTTTGCCCAGTGTTATTTGTAAGCTCTTGCAAAATCTTCTCATTGGATTTTTTTCTCTATCTTAATCTTTTTTGTTCATTTGTAATGGAGATAGAAATGAATAACACTGAGAATGGTTTTAGCAGTAGATTTATGCAAGAAAAACATTCTATATCCTGACTTACGCAGAAAAGAAAAACATATATAGACACTAGTTTAAGATAGCACTTCATCTCATTTACTCCCATCAACATGAAAGCAGAGACAGGAAAATGTAACTGAAGTAAGGAATGGTTTCTTTCAAAACCTCACATATTGCACTTAAATTGAAGACTGAGGACAGTTATACATCATAGGACCACATCCTGATTCCTTTAGCCTGTCTGTCACCCACTGCAAAAATCAAAGCAATTAGGATAAGGAAATTTTTTTTGATCTGACCAAAAAGTCAGCAAGTGCCACCAGTGAATGATTCATAGCACTAGAAGGTGCATGAATAATCAATGTATACATTAACATTCCTTGGAATGTAAAAAACTAGTATTTCCATATGAAAGTGAAAATTTATTTTGATGTTTTCAAAAAGTTAAGGGTCACCCTCTGCTTTGGATGGGATACATCTAATCAAAGAATTTTATACCTGAGCTAGCTATTCTTAGTTCCCTTAAAGGGAGAGGAAACACTCCAAAAAATAATTCATCCCATCTTGTCTGAAATGGGGAATTATAATGAAACATGCCATAAATAGGTGTAATTATTATTATTGATCATGAAGACAGCCTAGATACCACCTAAGGTATAGGCAGTTACACTACATGGGTCTAAAATTACCCCAGACCAGCACAATATTTCATGTAATAAAAACCAGATCCTTAGACTGCTGCTATTTTTTTATAATATCTTACTATTTAATCATAATTACTCATCATTAGTAGGCTCCAGGCACAGCTACAGGACTTCCTATAGTTTTTATCTCCCTCTTCCCACTTGTCTCTTGAGGAGCACATGCCACACAGTACATGCAAATGACTGCCCAGTGTACAATGCCATGGAATTATGTCTGAAATATAATGAAAAGGTAATAAAGTGACTTTATATCATAGTCTGTGAAACTCCTTAGTTTTAGTAAAAAAATCCCACCTGGTTCTGCCCTGTTTTCCCGTTCACCTGATCACGTGACTGACTTACCCTAGGCAAGATGGGATGAAAATCCTCAGTAAAATTGTATTGCTTTTGGCTATAAAATCCCTTAATTCTGTGAATTGAAGTAATTATTTATGGTGGGTTTCAATGTAACGCTTTAGATTCTTAATTGTTACTTTTGGATAAGCAGTAAACTTTTAAAGTTTAAATAAATGTTTCTTTGTGGAGTTACCTTTTATAACTTCTAATTTCTTTTTTTAAAAATTGCAGAAATCTATAGCTAGCCATGAATAAGCCAAGAGCTATTTGTACAATAAACAAGCAATAAGTTATTTTTTTTAAATATAATTTGTTCTAATTTATTTTTTTATTTTCTTTACTCATTACCATTTTTATGAATATAATTGCAGACTTTTGTATTGCTTATTATGGCAATGGATTTATTTGCTTACCATAGATATTTTGGAATACAAAAAATATTTTAAATTAATAAGATGTTTCAGAAACAGAAAAATAATTCAAATTAAGTATTCTTTTTCTCAATTTATGAATGAAAGAATTTACAGAAAGATTGATGCAAATTCAAAACTCAGAAAAAGTTGCAAAGTGAACTTAAGATGCATATACAAAAAAGAGACTTTATGTTAACATATTACTTTTAAATATTGGATTATTTTTCACTCAGAAAGAGGTATTCATCAAAACAAAACTGTTCATATGAAAATGCTGTTTTCTATGAAAAAACTTAGAACAATCTAAAACATGCTGAACATCAAACATTTTAAAAGATTTAAACTCTCCAAGCAACCTGCATATGCACTTTGAAAATTAAAAAAAAAGGTTTTGCTTTTAATTGCTTTTTAATTTAGAATAATGCCAAGTAATGAAAAGCTAAAAAACCCCAAAAACCAAAAATCAAAATATTATTCAAAATATTCAAACCAAAATGTTTTGACTGAGCAACTCAAATTCTTTTGTTTTCTTGTGAACATTTTGAACAATCTTATCTTTTGTCTCACTTCAGCATAAAACACTTTTTATAACCCTAAAAATTCTAAGAGCTCTTATAAAAAACATGAGCCAAAAACTTCAAAAAGAAAAAATAGTCAAATAAATTTACAGGTATGAACAAGACTAAACTGATTTGAGAAAGTATTCTTGCATTTTCAGATAAGTAAGGCTAATAGAAGTAAAAACAAAAACATTTATGTGCTTGTTCTCACAAGTCATTTGGTGGTTAAGAAAAAACAAGCAATAACTTGTATACCTCCATGAATTGCAACTTCTTCAGTTACACTCAAAAAGTCTTTTCTTATATAGAAGTCAGGTGGCTGGTTTAAATTTTAGTTTTGAGGAGAGAGAGAATCTTCATAGAGCAAGGCCTACTCCAGCTTGCATTCGGCTGAGTTGCCTTAGACAATTTATGTTTTTATCTTTAGCTCATCAGAAAATCTTGACAACCAGTTTTGCATAGCTAGATACCTAATTTTTATAAAGAGAAAATAATGTCACCTTCATCTAAGTGGGCTTTCAGCTGTCCTTGCCTTTAAGTGTTTCCAGACTTTTCAGCCCTGGCTGCAGTACAGACCTACTGGTGAACACTATCCTGCCAATTAATAATGGAATTATGTGTGCTGGTTTGACCTTGGTTGGTATTGGAAAAGAAGGAAGTAAAACATCCCCGGAAATGGTTCTCCTGAGAGAGACGCTTGGGAGTTTCAGAGATAGCCAGTGACTGTCCAGTTCTGAGAACTGACAGCTCTGTAAGCTATTCAGAGCTGAGTTCCACCGCCGTGAATACCATTGTGAAGCCCGGGAAACTCTGAACTCGCTCTCTTGGGTTTCCGGCGGCT
The DNA here is from genome assembly GCA_013399455.1 of Anthoscopus minutus. Taxonomy (NCBI): domain Eukaryota; kingdom Metazoa; phylum Chordata; class Aves; order Passeriformes; family Paridae; genus Anthoscopus; species Anthoscopus minutus. The sequence goes on from VWYI01009440.1 coordinate 58,280, forward strand.
GAAGGTGACAGAGCTGTGAGTAGGGGGAGGCCCGGCCTGAGCCAGGCCAGGCGGGGCTGGGCCGGGCTGGGCCGGGCCA
>VWYI01009440.1:58924-80408 GCA_013399455.1 Anthoscopus minutus
AACCGGGCAGCTGCTGTTTTGTGAAGATGCAAGCCACAGAGAACTGTTCTTGTGGACATATCTCCAGAGTGTTGAAAAAGAAGACTCCTTGCCCTATGTGAAATAGAGAAAGATTGTTGTAGAAGTGATAACTGATTTTAAAAATTCCAGTTTTCGTTTTTTTGTTGTCAAGTGGAAAAGAGATGAGTGGGTGGGGGAGGGAAGTGTTCTAGAGGTTTCATTTGGACTTTTCCTTGTTATTTCCTTTTTAGTTTGTTTTGTTAATAAATTTCCCTTATAGTCTTAAGTTTAAGCCTACGTTTTCCTTTCCTCTAAAATCATATCTCACAACGGAACATAAGTGGGCTAGTGAGTTTTAGCTAGCTCTAAACCCACAACATTCTTTGGTGCATTGGCCGGGAAATTTCAAATTGGCAATTTTAAAACCACTACACATAATTGGTGTTTCCGCCTGGTTCCAACTGAACCTGCCACATTATGTTTTCTAAAGAGTTGTATGGGCTCTGCAAAAAAAGAAAATATTTTCTCATTGACTGTTAGAGGATTTCAGCTGTGGTACAGGACACAAAGTCCTCAGGAGCATCCTGTCATCACCTCGCATATTTTCACTGAATTTATTTATAGCAACAAAAGCACCTTAGGAATTGGGAGGAGCAGGTTTGTGTACAGGGTATTGAGAGACCTGTGGCGTGCAAGGAGCCCCCTGAAGCTTCCTTTTATTTCCAGGTACAACTGAGCAAATTTCTTATCCTGTTTTGGTGTGCTGGCTACAGATACTGCACAGGGAAAAGCAGGACAGTAGCTTCAAACAAGTAATTAATTGAACATAAAATTGTTAGTAAGCAATAGAGTCATAGTCCTCTGGTACAGTTGAGTGCTGATGTGTCTTCCCTCGTGGGAAACAGTAGCTGTTGTATTCTAAAATCTTCAGCTTTTGCTGCATCCATAAATCAGATACATGATTAATTTTTCTCTCCCAGGGCTCTGCTGTGAAAGAGACTTCATCTGAGATCCCTGGCTTCCATTTAGCTGCCATCTCTAGCTTCAGCAAAGAGGCACATGAGAACAGTCTTTAATATAAAATATTTCTGCATATTTCAGTAAAATCCTCAGTTAAAGGGACTAAACCATCTTTTTTGCCTGTCTCTCACTGTCTTTACTTCAGATTCACTATTTCCATGCTTACATAACAAGTTGTTAGCTTCTCAAAATTTTGCTTGGAGGATTTATACGTAGAAAGCAAGCTCTCAGAATCTGTCCTTTCTTCTGTTTATCCATAGATGGTGGCAGGGACTCCCTTGCTTTTCACAGCTTCAGGCCAGAAGGTTTATAACCACCCTGGCTGAAGAGTGTCTGTGCCATAATTCCTATATTGTACCAGGATATTTTTATTTTTTACTCTTTGAAGAGTTCTTGCAGAAAATCACTGGAAAGTGCTAAAGGAGCAGATTAACATTTATCTGGCATGCTTCCCCTGAAAATGACATTTTTAATACCAGTGTTAACCCCTTGGTACTTTTGAATAGAAGTGAAATTTAGCTACAAATCCTCTCAGCAACAATCTGCATAAACAACATAACAGGGCTTGGAGAACTTCCATCTGGACTTTATCCCTGCCTGGTTGTAACAGGGACACAAGTACTATGTAGGATCTGAGGTGGGAAAGACTGGGATGTATCCAGAGACTCTGAAAATACACCATCAGAAGCCAGGAGGAGTGAAGTGGCTGGGAGGTTTTGGATCCTTTCCTGATCGATGATAAAAAGATTTAATTTCCAACTTGACAGAGCATGATAGTATTTCTGCATTTCATAGACATTAAGAAGAACAGCCACTCTGGGAAGGTTTTCTCTATACTGCTGGAAAAGAGTAGAGTCAGTGGCTTTCCATAGGCTAGTCTTGCCCTCAGAGGGTTTGGGAAATCTATGTGTGACAGGAAAAACTTTAATGAAATCATGAATTTGTGCAACTTTTATTTATTAAAAGCATTCATTTATGCATAAATGCTGAAACAAAAGACTGTTGACAGAACACATTTTGTTTATTTAATCCTTCTTATAAGCAGGATGGTGGAAGTTCTGGTCCCTGCTTGTAAAATTATCAGATACCATTTTCAGTTTTTTAGTCAACAGCGCATCTGACTTTACCTTTGGAATTTTATAGTCGAATAAAGAAATACAGTAGAGCAGTGGCTACACCAGAACTATTAAATTGATGTGCTCTCAAATTCCCATAGGGAATTTCCCTGTATCAAGGGGCAGAACCATCATCCACACCTCTCTTGCACAAAGGACATTTCTTGACAAACGCCTACTAAAATGCATGCCTTGAATCCATCACCCAGTTCTTTGATACTAAATGTGTTTGAAATCACACAATCCATGTCACTCTGGAGCTCTCTCAGGGCTGTTGTATAAGGCTGTAGCAAGGTGTTGGCCTCTTCTCCCAGGCAACCAGTGATAGGACAAGAGGACATGGCCTCAAGCTTTGCCAGGGAAGGATACCCAGGGAAGGATATTCAGGCTGGATACCAAGAATTTCTTCACTGAAAAGGTGAGAAGCACTGGAAGGTCTTCCCAGGGAAGTGGTTGAGCCACTGTAGCTGGAAGTGTTGAAGGTATGGCTGGATGTGTCACTCGGTTTACTTGGGTTGGTGGCATTCAGTCCATGGTTGAACTCAATGATCTTGGAGGCTTTTCCAGTCTTAAGAATTCTGTGATTCTATGTGTTGGAAAGAGCTGTTGTATCTGTTTACACATTTCTCCATCAATCTGGCTTCCTTCTACTAGGTATAAATGCTAGGGACATCTGCAATCTCTTTCTGACTTTATCACCTCCTAGTAGAAATGCTTCCTATTCCTTGAACTATTATTTCCAACAGTCAAAGTTTAATCATAATTTTAGGGTAGCTGATGCTTTCTTTCCAGTTCAAAGTTATTGGATCAAGTTTGCACTAAAACCAAATAAAATAGAAAAACCCCATGAAATCACAAGCTATAGATGTGTCACATAGATCATTTATTATCTGTTGTGACCGTGGAGAAAATGTAAATATTTGGGTTCAAGATCCAGAAGGAGTAACCCTTGTCAGGAGGGCCTGGTAGTTTCTGATCACTAGTACTCGGCAGTTCTATGCTGAGTCTGCCCATGAACCAAGCTGCAATCTGTAAGATTTCCAACTTGCCCTGACTGATACCTGACCCTCTGGGGAAGGAGTTGTTACTGGGAGCATTTGTGCCCAGGGTGAGTGAACTGAGCCCAGTCTCGTGCCTGTTTATAGACATGCATGTCTATTCACTGCAGTGAATATTAAACTAGCAATATGCCTTCATTTCAGGAAGGGGGTTTTGGATCTGTATGACTTCAGAATAGTCAAATGCTCGTTCCAGTAAGCACAAAAATCTCTTATTCAGTCAATGAACTATTCATTATTGTCTCCTTTTAAAATGAAAAGAAAATACCCATTGAACAGAAGGTATATCTTTGCAAGCTTTTGATTTGTGCTCTTGAAGTGTTTTGCAGAGGGCCAGTCAATGAAATAAAAGATAAGGAAAACAAATCAAAAAATTCACCTTGAATAACGCCCTTGAAAGAGCAACAATAAAAAGTTAAGCAAAATTTAAATTGACTATGAATTAAAAGCAATAAACTAGTGGATGGCTGTATATGAAAAGTAATAACACTATACAGTGACGTTATAGAGTCATAGAAATACACTAAAATTTTGTTTTCTAGGGCTGTTCCTTGATCATTCAGGAATTAAAATGCTAATTTAAAAGAAACACAGCATTTACTACGGAAAAGATCTTCCAGCTGATCACTCTTAAAATGAACTAAGGCTTCTTAGATCCATTTATATCTATGTTGATACCCAGAGTAACTTGTAGAATCATATAAATGTATATGCTTAGAAAAGTAGGAAATATGCCAAGAATTGAAATTATGTAGACTCCTTACAAGATGTTCATCCTTCTGAAGTCAGTTCTTTCAAGGAAGATGAGTTCTAACAAGAATACACTTAACCAAGAGAGGGAATCTGTGAATTGGTGTGACTTTGGAAAAAAAACCTGTAGGTGTCAGAAGCTAGAAATCCTTAAATTCTCATTAACCTTAAAACTGTAGGTATTAAAAGCTAGAAACTTTTAGAAGTTCCTCAAGTTCTGTCATTAAGCTAGCCCTCCTTCCTTTTGCAAGGAGTTGGTAGTAAAACTCCAGATATATTGAAAAAACATGAATTAATAAAAACTCTTTTTATGAATATACCTGACTTTTCATAAAGCCTTTTCTTCTTGATCAGTAGCAATAGGTCCTGCTAAAAGATTTTCCTTTATGGTTATTATAGCCCCTTTTACATATTGAAAGGTCTCAGTAAGATCTCCCTGGAGCCTTTGGTTCTCGAGGATGAACAATCTCAACTCCCTCAACCTTTCCTCATGCCTTTTAGCATAATCACTAAAGCCATGGAAAGGACAGAAATGAAGTCATATTGTTCATTCTTAGGAGATCATATCAATGAAGGGAGCCACTGCAGATTCTCATTTTGAGTAAAATAAGCCAGAATTTGTAACCTTTCTGGCATTAGATGCTGCCTTTTGCAGAATCTAACCACCCTTTGGATTTACTCACCTTTTGTTAGGTGTCATACTGATTAAATTGCTCTGTGGAGGGGAGAGGAGAGTTTGCCAAAAATTAAGGTGATCAGGCAAGTTAGAGAAAGTCTATAAATCTTGTTTGAAATGCCTACAGGATTTGTAATACAAAGGTGACAAGTAGATGTAGATTTGGATCATCTGTTCTAATCAACACATTATAAAAATTCAAATTAATGGATTATTCAGTATAGTCATCCTTTAAAACACATCATTGTATCATGCTTTTATGCAAGCATAGTAGATGGTTTTTATTCTTCAGGTTTTACAGTCTACCCTAGTTGAGAACAGCCCTCTGGTTAACTGACTACAAATTTCAACATAAAAGTGAGTCTAAAATTTCAAATTCATACACAGAAATTCCTTCTTACAACCAGATGAAAATTCATACCTGCATTTTATATATCTTACAGCATATAAAACCTATATTTCTTGAACACAAGAAATGTGGAAGAGTCCCAATTCTTGGAGTCTGGGGTGGGGCTCTAAAGAAAATATCAGTATGAAAGGTTTCTGTCAATCATCCTACAACCCTCATGTAGTGCCTTGGGTCACCTCTATAACAAATAAACAAAACAAAGCAAAACAAAACAGGAAAAAAAGGCAATGGTCTCCTGGAATGGGAGAGGGAAAGCAACTATATATGGCATTTTAATGATAATTTCCACTTTCCACCTATGTTGCCTAAAATTGCAGTCAGATACTGAAAAAAAAAAGAAACATTTCTCAGCATCCTTCTGTGCCTGTCAAATGTGTTGCTCAGAAAGCACAGCATCTCTCTCTAAAAGGTGATATTTGCCTGACTTTGCCTAGTGTTTGCACTCACAGAATACATCATGGGACTGCATTTTCTGGAAAACAATTTTAGGAGAATCTTGTATTTCTCAGATATTTATGTCATAATTAGTCATTCTCATAGCTTGGTGTTTGCTTTGGGCCAACTTAATGCTCTTGTGTTCTCAGAACACCCTTTCACTTAAATGGCCTTATCTGCACCAGTGGCAGCATATTATGAATGCCCCCAGAAAAATTCCTGCACTCGTGTGTCATTTTAGTTAGATTCAAAGAACCCTTTGGGGTAGGACATCAGGGATTTTTTCTGGGGACTTGCATTGTTCATGACCCTGCCAGACATTGTGACATTTTTGCATAGCCAGACTATTTACACTGAGCAGCATGGTTAAGGGAACAATCAATGTGCTTTTTCCAATCTATACAGATCTTTGACACTGCTTATTTACCAGATATTTATTCTATCTCATTTGACAGCGTCTTCCTCCCTTTCTCCAGGCGGAAGAAAAGAAACCTCTCATAACTATTCTTGATGCTTCTTCAAAACATTGGAAGACTAACCACGAGGGAAATAGGTGGTTTTGATCTGCCTGTCACTTACATTCTTCATTTCTTAGTTTTTATTTGTTTGTTTTCTTGTTTGTTTGCTTTACTTAATAATAATGACTCTTTCTTCTAAACAATTCTTTTTCAATGTGTCCAATTTTTTTCATATTCTCCATTTCCTAATAAAGTCTTTAATTTCCCAGAAGACTATGAAACACTGCAGATTGAACCTCGGACTGAAACACTATGAAAAATTTTGAAACTTGATAGCCGAAAAATGCTGATTTTCTATATATGCTGCTTATTTGCTTATGTTCGCAGCCTTATGCCTGCATTTTAAGACTACTTTGTGCAACAGCAGTGCTAAAAAAGGACTTTTTTTGAAGTTTAATCAATTTTCCATTTCTGGGCCAGCTGGAATGACAGTGATTATTTAACATGACTATAGAAAAAAATCATAGACTTCAGTTGTGCAATCTCTGAGTTTGACCTGCTGATCCTAATACAACTAGAGCATTTCTTTGTAGAGATGTATTGAATAATAAAGACTTCAAATCAAAGGTAGGTTTTTTGAGAATATATACAAATGGTTATTTACTCTCATTGTGAAATTACTACCATTGCTACAATACATATTGTATTTTCACTTAAAATTTTGATTTAATGCTAACTCTTTTCAAGAGAGCAATCACTTTCTCTCTGAGTGAGAAGAAAACTGGAACAGCTGCAATACTAACTGAAACATTTTTATGTGAAAGGATCCAGCGGCAGGTTCAGGAGCTTATGTATTTTAGGATGCTGTGTGATCTGCCACTACCAAGAAGCAAGTGCCCTTCTATTCACTGCTGGCTGATAATTCTTCTCTCCTTCACCTCATCTTCACCTGACCAGACATGGGCAGCTCCCCCAGCCTGGTAGGTCATGTTTCACCAGATTTCATCTACCAGGTGAACTTCACATCCTGTACTCTCTTTTTCTCCCAGTCACTCCTGAACTGTGGTGACCAGAAAGTGGACATAGATTTCTAGCTATCTCATATCATGCAACAGAGTATGTTCTCTGGTTTACCTGTTGCAATCCTCCTACTAAATCCCAATGTGTTGCTTGTCCTGTTTTGTGGTGAAAGCACACTTTTGGCTCATGCTTAGGTTCGTTGTAACTCCATTGTAGCCTCTAGGTGCTTTTCAGCCAGATGCTACCTTCCCATCTCAGTTTTCAATGAATCCAGTTATTCCCCACATGTCAAAAACTTCATACTCTTTCATCTTGAACCCATTCCTGAGGTTTCTCAAGTAATCTCTGAATTGAAGCTCTACTCTCTGGTGTGAAATTCATCCTCAGTAATCTACTGAGGGAAAATCTGTCTCATCATACAGACCATTCATGAAGCTATTGAACAGCATCAACCTCAGTACAAACCTTTGGGATGATACTCTTGTCAGCAGCTTCCAAAGAGATGTCAAGTCATGGATTAATATCTTTTGAGTACAGTTCTTTAGACAATTTTTAACCCATCTCTCAGTCCAGCAAGTTCCTCAGCTTCCAAAAGTGAACACAGGGGGACAGAGGAGAGTGTCAAATGCCAAAAGCCCAACTAAAGCACAGTCTTCCTTTGTTCATGTCACAGCCCTTAAGGGACTTCAGTTAATCTCAATGATTTTGCAGAGATCATAATCAAAGGCAGCTCACTCATGGCAACCAGTGCTCCCAGAAGGTTTTGGGAAATCCTCTACAGCCCCACAGATTTCAATGAAAACAGCCTCTCTAGGTGGTCCCTAAACTGCTGTTCTTCAATTGTTGTCTCTTCCCCTCTTTTCCACTTTCTTCTGCTATGTATAGGGATCTGGGAAAACTGGATTTTTCTGCCTAAAATACATTAGTTGTGAAAAGTTGTGATCAGAAGTATCAAACACTATCATTTTTATCTCCTGATTAAAGCACTTCTCTTGTCAACCCGAAAGGTGTAGAAAACAAACAGTGATTGCACTTGCAGCTTGACAGTCTTGTAAACAATATAACTCAAGTAGATGATCCAACTTGTTATCACTTGGTAGATTCAAATAAAAAAAAATTAATATAATTTGTCTCTTGCAGAATGATCTCAGTGGTTGATATACTGTGATAGGAACTATAGTGTACCATACTTAAGGACTCCAGGCCTCCTATTTATTTTCCCCAGGATGTTAGTGAGTACAGATTACATCTTTTGCCCTACAGATGTGACAGATGAAGTATTCACAAACAACTTCAATAGGTTAAGAGTTTTCTAGAAGGGCCTAGGACACAGTTTTATGTATACAGTTTTGTGTTTCCTGGCAAAAATCCTGCATTTTAAAACAATGACAGAGTTGAGTCTTGTTTACCTGGCTTCATGAGATGAAGAAAATCTGAAACATTTTAAAATATGAAAATTGATATTGCCTAAAGGATGTAATGGGATTCTTAACACTTTAGGTGACTGTGTCCTTTCTATCACAAGTACAGCTTGTGAAATGCTTCCTTTGATTAATGTTTTCTGAGTAGGCAGGGACATTTTTAAATATGTCTCTTTTATTATTGTCATTCTCATTCATTTGATTGAGATGTGGTGCATTAGGTTTCCATTAAATGGTTTTATATTTTAACTCTCCATCAACTTGGTTATTCATAAACACCTACACACAGAAGGAAGTAATATTAGTAAATCATTCAGAAGTAATAATGGAATTCATCTGATTTTGCTAAGTTATTCATGCCACCATGAAACCACAATCATTGTTTTGAAAGGGAGATATTATCCTAAATATTGATTCAAAAACAATTGTTGAAATTCTTTTGAAAGTAAGATATAGTGAAACTAATCTAGTTTGAACTATGACTGAGTGAAGCAGATCTAACTTAGATAAAATATACTTTTTTTTTGTTTGTATTTCTTTTGTTATATATTTAATTGAAACCAAAATACAGTTCTTTTGGAATTCAACCTTTTTTTAATGAAAGTTATTTCATTTAAACTAGGTAAACATAAAGCTTGCATTGCTGCCTAACTGATCTGATATCTTGTGAGGGGCTGACAGATCCTTTGCCAAAGCCATACAGAAAGTTTATTGTGCAAGGTAATTTTTTTCTCTTTACTTTTATACCCCTCTGTATGATCATTTCAGCCTTGCATTTACTGACAAACTGCACAGTATAATAAAAATAATAAGCTCAAGACACAAGATGACTGCAGGCTATTCCACAAAACTTTAATAGCCTAATTTTTCAAGTTGGCTGAGATTATGATCACAATAAAAATTCGCTGTTTTTATTGGAAATGTCAAAATTTAATTATAGCAACATCTATTACATTTCTCATACTGCTTTTAACTTACAGAATTTTTTTTTTAATTGTTGCAGTGCACTAGTTATTTGTATATTTGAAAATATATTGTTGGCTTTTTTTATCAATTAAATTGTTTTTCACCCTACATACACAGTCTGTGGAATTTATTGAAATGAACATTTTCAACAACTTTGCTTTGAATAAAAATCTTCTAATCAGTAATTTGCTTTGAATAAAAATCTTCTAATCGGTGATTTTGTTGACATATTTTAAAATACAAATTTCAATGCTAAATTATATTGTGACTTAAACTACACTTTGCTTTGACAAAGGCGTTTCCTTCCTTTTCCCAAGAGGTATCAAAAGGGAGAGATTTCAGAAAATGTTGTGTTAATACTTTTTAGCATTCCTTTTCATTCCTTTAAAAAACAGTTCTTACATTCTTACATTTTTTTGTTTGAAATATGAAAACACAAACTACTTCCCTTGTCTACTTCCTATTAATTTTCTAGAATTATTGTTTTCATTTGTGTTCTACAATCAGATTTCCTGCTGAGGTGCTGAGCTCTATCTATATGTAAATTGAATAATCTTTCAAAGATAGAAAAGGAACCACTATTTAATGTGAATCTTAATTTTTGTAAGAAATTAAGCACCATGATTTTCTACAATAATAAATTATGAGTGTAGAAATTTGTTAAGAAAGAATGACAGCTTTTTTGTCAATAGTGAGTCGGTTATTTTATATTTAATGGATCCATAAACATTGGAAAATATTATCTTCATTATCTCCTTTGTTTGGCATGGGTTTTTTTAAGAAAATACCATACCTACTTTAATTTTCCCAGTTTAATTTCTTTTATCAACAATTGATTCACTTTTTTGCAAAAAATTTAAAACAGTAGACAGCTAATCTTGATGGTTGTTAAGAAGCACCCTCATTAAGTCAAATACACTTATTATGTATAGATACTCATTGTTTCTCTAGAAAAAACATCTGAAAATATTCAAATAAAAGAAATCACAGACAAAAAAATTGTAGATACATCATATCACAGAACACAAAGTACACTTAAAAGGAAGTACACATTTATCTTTTGACATTACAGCAATACTAAGGTTTCTGATAATCAAGTTTCCTGAAAAAAATATGGCCATAACCTGTCTTTCTAGTGTCTGATTGTAGAAAAAAATACATTAGTATTCAGGTCCTTATCTGTGAAATAATCTAATTTTGAATATAGTTTTGCTGTTATTTCCCCTTGTCAAAGAATATAGATGTCTAAAGGAAAAGCAGAGGCAACATGACAGGCAACGTCATGGGACCATATGTTCTACACAAACTATGAAAGTCAAACTGAGATCTGTTCCAGTATTTTAGGCTAAAAACAAGCTATGTGCTAAGATTTCCAGCTATTTTCAACATTATATCACATTTCAGCAAATGGAATTATTTTGTGAATAGAGTGATGAATCTGACTACACCGTGAAAATCTGTGTAAGTGTGCAGGAAATTATGTGCTTTAGCCTATTTTGGGCCAACTTCTTTCTTCAGTTCTGATGTCAATGAAGATCTATTGTACTTTCCCTAGCACACTTTATTTGTTCTTTAGTCTAATTCAAATTTTTTTGAACAGAAGTAAAATTGAACATTTTTTGCAACCTGAAACAACTTTTCCCAGGGATGAATTGGGTGGGATTCACTGGATATAATTTAGATGTCACGAATGTAAACCTCAGTGTCTGAGCTGCAAGGGAAATAAATTTACTTCTAGAGTATGGCTAAAGTCATACTAAGATAGGTATTTAAAGAGGCCACAAGAATTGCAGAAAAGCTTAGTTATGCAGAGAATTGCCTTCCTCTCTTGGTTAATTACAAAGACAACCAAGATCATGGCTCATCTTTTGACACTACATGTTTATTATACAAAACAAATGCGAATCATTGCATCCATAATGCCTGGGATCTTAATATAATCACAAATGGAATTATTATAATGGAATGGCTAGACAAGACAGGAAAAAAAACTCTTAGTAGATTAGTGGGAAATTATCAAAATATAAAAGAATCAAAATATTTGAGAATTAGATGTCAACAAAGAGAAAATGTGGTTAAAGTAGATATGCAAAATAAATCAATTTAACCACAAATTAGTTGGAGGTGCAATTGATCTCACCAAATACAGACACCCACAGCATAGCATCCATAGATCTCAGCCACCAAGGTCTCTTAGGGTCCTTTAGAGAAACAGAAAAATTTTGGTGCAAATATGTGTTGTCTTTAAGCAGACATCTAAAATAGGTCAAAGGAATCATTCCCTCAAAAGGTGATTAGGTCAGATACAGGCATCCATATTGTTGATATCTAATGTTAAACAAGATTAATTGAACCTTTCAGTATTGCTTTAAACCTTACTTAGAATCAAAATGTTGGTTGAACAGCAATATCTTCTTTCTAACTTCTAAGCAGGTTTTATGCTATGACCTATTCCCTTGGGTCCTGGTGTTTTTTACCTGGCAGTGAAGAGAATATTTGAATTTATGAACCTGCTTTCTTCTTTTATTTTAAGAAAAAAAAAAACGGTCAGTTTTTTGTTTGGTTTGGGTTTGAGGTTCTTTTTCATTTGCAGTTGGGGGAGCGATTGAAAGGGTGGTTAGATTTTCATGGAAGGCTTCAAAAATAACAGTTTCATAATATGGAGCTATCAGTGTCACAATTAATCTGGACTGAACAGATGGGCATTCAAATTCACATAACGGATGTTACGTGGATCAGTGCTCATATAATTACTTGTATATCAGTGACAGGACATTAGGTCACTGGATAATTTTGCCCTCTGCCAGATCATTTGTCTGCATTCAGAATGAGCATCAATCAAAAAACACTCATTCTGCTAAAAGGTGTAGAATGACCCCAATAGTCATCAGCTAATCTTTGAGTTCCAAAAATAATACTATTTTTTTCAGTCACAAACGGTAGTAGCAAAGAAATGAGTTGTTAGCTCAGTGAGGTTTTTATATGCTAATATATGGCTGTGACAGAAGACTCCCTTTATCAAGGACACCAGAGTGATGTTTTCACAAATACTAATTATAGGAACTGTGTTCTTCTCACCTCAGATGTCTGCCATCATCTTTTTTTTTCACATATGTGGTAACTGTAAGAAACAAATCAGAGAGAGTGGTGGTTTCCTCCCAAACCAAACATGGAGCTCTATGAGAATAAAGGAAAACACTCTTACAAAATCTCTTCTTTCCTTTCACAAGATTCTTCCTGAGACATTCTTTGCTTTCTGATCAGAAAAATCAATATATTCCCCACAACCTCTCTGGTGTTCCCTTCTCCATTAAAACAGCTTCAATTCGAGTTAATATGTCATGCAACTTGAGGGCAAATTCTTGCTTAGAGGAAGGAATTTAGGTTCCCTTAACTGTCTCTGGCAATAGCCCTTGGGAATATCATAGTCCTGGCCAGTAATATCCAGATGAGTTCCCAAGCATTAGCAACATTTTCTAAATAGACATGCCAGACCTCCAGTCTTACCCCAGAAGAGAGATATGACAGATGAAGTATTCACAAACAACTTCAATAGGTGAGGAGTTTTCTAGAAGAGTCTAGGACACATATTTTGTGGATTTTTTCATCAGATGTGTGGCTACTTTCCTCTCCTGAGAAAGCTTTAGCATGTCAGAATGAAATCTCCCGATCTCTGTGCTGCTTTGCCTGCACAAGGAAGCAACCATGCTGCTTATATATCCAGTTGTATTACCTGGATCTTTGTTCTATCCCTGTTACATCTTGCCAGGAACAGACCCCTAAGGCAGAAAGCAAAGATAGGCTGGACAAGTGCAATTTAGTACATTTGACTGGAACTGTTATTTAGTATTTTTTCTGCCACACAAGAATAGCATTACCCCTTGAAAGCAAGAAGGAGCTCACAGAAACTACTCTTACACGTAATGTCACCTATTTTCTGAGTAAAGCTTCCCAGGAGTATTCTTGAGGTTGTGTGATTTATGCTCATGGCTGCACTTAAAGTATTCTGCAGAGGTTCCTGCAGTGCAAAGCTCTCCTTAGACTTGCCAGCTTATGCAGCTCTGTAAGTAATAACACCATGGTCCCTAAAGACATCGACATTCTACACTTTATTACTTTTCAGGAGCTCTACCTCAGACAGGGGTCTAAAGAATATCATAAACAGCTGGCTGAGAGAATGAATTGGTGGCAGATTAAAAAATGCTGTGGACAAAGAGGAAAGATGCTGGCCTTTTCAGACATTTTGTCTGTATGTCTTACATTGGTCAGGAAATCTTTGTCTCTTTAATCAAATTTTGTGCATCTTCCCACATAGTATTTGTGGATGCCTCCCACACCTGGTATCATGAGGCTGAATATTTCATCATTACCTGCAGAAGCATGGGAGAAACTGCAAACAAGGCAGAAAAGTCTTCTGAGCTGTGAAGGCAATTTGCTTCAACTTGGTTACTTGACACTTTTCATGCATGAGTGGAGCAGGGTAGAGTGTATTTACTCCCTTTCCCTAGGGGGGTATTCAATACAAAGTAGAAAACTAAAATCCTTGGCTGTTGTAAGACCATCACCTGTAAAGTACTTTCTTGGGCTGAGCCTCTGCTTTTCATGGAGCATAGCTGCCCATCAGTTCAATCCATGTCCCCTCATCTGAGGGAACGTTCCCCTGGCATCACCCCACACAACTGCTCATACTTCTGCTGCCTGAGGGATTACTGGCAGGAGGACGCTGACAGCTTTACTTTTCTTTTCCCCAGACTATATCTACTATAAGATTTGAAAGGATAACAAATGGAAAGGAGCATAAAATAAGCAGAAAACTCTTATGCCCTTTGCTTTCAACCACAGAGGCTTGTCTGTTCACAAAAATCCCCAACATGCCCCATGATCATTACACAGATAAGCAAAAACTGTCAATATGTTTAACTGTCAGGGGCGTTTTTTCCACAAACTGATTATTATTGACTTTCTGCTTCACTTACATGGAAAAATTAACTGGAAAAGTCAGCACTAGCTTTTCAGTGAGACTTCTGACTTTTCCTGGTGAAACTTAAACCATTTCTCAAAATAACTTTGTGATTGTGTTGGTGACCAGATGATATCTGTGCAAATGGGTTCCTGGAGCTGTGTGTACCACATTTGATGCCTGGCGCAAGGCAACCTGGCTCGGGTAAGGGGTTACCTGTCCCCTTTCCTCAGGCTGTCACACCTGAACAAGCTCCAGCTTCACTCAGGTGAAATGCTCCCAACTTGAAATACCATGCTAAGATTATCAAAACACGATTTTAAAAAAGTAAATAGATGCGTTCAGTGGAGCCAGGTGGCTAAAGTGACAGTTTTCTTAGATTTTGAAGAATACATTAATAAAGCCATGATTTTTAGTGCCATATCACGCTCTCTAAATTTGCTCTCACACTTTGTGTTCATTTGTTGCGCAATTTTGTCACTGTATTTGTGGTGTTAAAATAATGTTTTCAGAGGTGAATATTAACCAGAACACATATGTTAAGTCTGTGTTCTCATCACAGTGGCTAACTTTGCATGCAGAAAGGTCATGATACTGGGTGATTCCAGTAATAAAGGTGTGTAGTGTGAGTTGTTGACAGGTGACATTTCTGCAACCTTTCTTGCACTGGCATGTTGTTACACACCCTGTGCCAGAATGTTTCTGTGCTGCAATTCATCATTCAAACAGGTCAGTGCAGCAGCTGACATTTGGAGCTACCTTCCTTATCTCACATGTTCATTGATTTGTTAGCTCTTTTCTCAAAAAAACATTCTTTCCTCTTCTTTACCTCTTCATTTGTCTCCCTTATATTGTGTTCTTCCTTTGATATTTAACTTCCATGGTAGGTTTATCAATACTTTTTACATAAAAGACAAGACAAGCAAGAATAAATAAATGTTGTTGTATTGATTCAATTTTTAATTTTTCATTAGACCATAAGCTTTTTTCCATTGTTAGACAGCAATGCTGTTATGTCATTCTGTGTGCAATCTGCACTACCTAATGTATACTGTTTTAAAAATATAAGAATAGATTATTTATTAGTCCTCACCTGGTTCAGATCATCAGGTCAGCATAAAGTCAGCACCTGAGACAAGGCAGGATTAATTAGAGATATAGTCAGGTCAAACTTTGTACATAACACTACCAAAGAACAAGGACTTCTGAGGAAAAGGAAAAGGTCTGTGAAAGACCAGAAACAGGTGGGCAATGAGATGGAGTTTAGGGATTAATTTGTGTTATCCTTACTTACATAATTCACAGAGATGTTGAATCACTAGTAACCTGCTATTATGCACCTAAAAATATAGCAATTTAGTAAATCTGTTTGCTCTGAATGCATGACAAAGATAGCACTGAAATAATTCAGGCCTGATGTAATGAGGGTTTGTGCAAAGACAGTTGAAAATTTTCCACCAAATTACAGATCTTTTCCAGATAATCTTTTCTAGAAGACAGAAAGAACACCAATTATTTTTTTATTTTAAAAATTAAAAATGAGATGAACATTGAATTAGATTATTTCTGAAGTGATACTCCTGTGCAGTTTAAATCAGGCCCTGTCCAGGCACCAGGAAGCTGCCACCCCATGCCCTTTCTGTACAGCACCAGGGCTGGTCATGGCACAAATTACATCACCTGGAATTAACTCCTGACGAGGTCAACAGCGACAGCTATAACCTCTCTGAAGCAGCATAGCAACACTTCAGAAAGTAAATATTTAATCTTTGAGGACAGGAAAAGGCCTTAATGAGAAACTGGGGCACAGGAGAAAAATGAAGTATATTCTTAAACAGCTCTCACACAGATTGTCTTCAGGTTCCCCTAAAGATGGAACGAGTTTGCTGTTCAGCTCTCCTTGCAGGAAGTGCCCCAAAGGCTGGTAGAAAAGAGGTCTTTGGTACTGTGAGGGATTTCCAACCTCTGCTCATACAGAGCTGAGCATCAGTTTGGGCATCATCCAGGCACACTGACTAAACTGCAAATTATGATTGTTTTCTATTTGGCATTTTTCTGCCCAATTAAATGCATATTGAAACACATGCTGTCCACACATTCAAATATTTTATAACATACAGAGAAAATACTCCTCTCAGTATCAGATGAACTCATCTTCACATTCAGACTTTAAACCTGTAATGTGACTTTGTTTAATGATCATAGTATGAGGAGTTATATGACTCCTCCAATATTTTAGTTGTCCCAAATCTTTTCCAAAAGAGGAAATAAATTTTTTATCTTTAGATTCAGTAATAATGGAAGGAGAATGATGTTTCACAAGTACACTTTGCATTTTGACGTCTGTGAGCAGGTTTTGAGAATTAATGGGCTACAACACATATATCATTCCAAAAAAACTGCCAAATAAATCCTCCATACTTTTAATAGCGACCCGCTTAAGAGCTGTCCCAATATGTGGCACCAAGTTCAAGATACTAGCATAAATAAACATGCCAAGGAAGAAACACATCAATGGGACAGGTGCGTTGCTCCAGTCCTGAACTCAAACAGGGAGCGTTAAGTCTTATGGATCCTCCCTTCCTTGGTACAGCCACAGTTAGCAGCCCAAAGGGAGAAGATAAAGAAATCAATCAAAGTTGTATTAGGTTTATTCCTTGCTGTAATCAGTAAAGTGGCTTTCACTCTTTTTAGAAAACAAAATAAATAACATTTATTTATTAATATTATGAGTGCAGAGTGAAGTGTAAAGCCTCTCAAGAATTGGATAAAAAGTGCAGAATTAATTTATACGCTAGTTCACACAATTTAATTCCAAAGTCACTTCTCCATGGTCTTGGTCATTACTAGTGCATATGCTTTGGCCCTTCTTCAATTCCTGCTTCATTTCAGATGAGATTGACAGAAACAGAGAAGCTGTGACAGTCAGACCTTCACAGGGTGCTGCCATCAACTCTTGCAGACAGCACTGTGCTCCCCATATCAGGTTACACATGTAGCTGCTGCAGAAATGACCAGCAGATGCCTGATGCATAAGGACAGTGCTTAGTACCACCAGAAAACAGCTGCCCTCTCCCAGCACTGGGGACACCTGCATGCCACAGAGAAAGGGCAAGAGTTCGGTTCCAAGTTTGGAGCTGAATATGAGTATCTGTGAGCACACTGCTGCAGTAAAGATTAAGTTTGTCTGCCACTGCAGAACAAGAAGTTACAAGTGATACAGTGACAGGACCCAAGGGAATGGGCTGAAGTTGTGTCAGGGGAGGTTTAGGTTGGATATTAATAAAAGGTTCTTCCTCCAGAGAATGGTTGGACACTGGACCAGGGTCTCAAGTAAGTGCAGAGTTCAAGAGTTTGGGAACATGGTGTGACTCTTGGGAATGGTCCTGTGCAGGACCAGGTGTTGGACTCAATGATCCTTGTGAATCCTTTCCAGCATGACATATTCTTCGATTCTGTGATTCTGTGATCTCAACCCCTGCACTTAACTGCTGGAATCTGCAGCTGAATCTCACACAAAATGTTCTGCAAGCATGTGGCAGGAAGACAACCATACACCTGTATAACCCACTGTAAGTCACTGCTCATTCAACCCCTCCACTTCCTTGGATAGTTTTCTCATTTCTTATCTCCTTTCCCATCAGCTGCTCTCCTGAATATGCAGAAAAGTAGCACAATTCTTTCTTACCCCTTCTGAATGTGAAAAGTTTCACCTGCCCTTCATGAAACCATTCTGTGTGGCTGCCTAAAATTCAAAAGATCCTTTTTTGTTCCTGATGGTTGAGAGAGCTTTTTGCTTTACACATCAAAAATGTCACATCCAGGTCCATTTAGAACTGTGCTTTGAAATAAGCAGATTGGCAAGACTGTATGAGAGGAAGGCCAAATTCCCATCTCTACAAGAAGTTTTGTGTAACGCGTCTCTTTTAAGTAAAAATCTGGCAGAGCCTTCAGATGTTTTTCTCTTGTGTTACATTGTACATTTGCCATGTCAAATTAATTGGATATGAGTTTTCATTCAAATAGTTTTATGTTCCATCAGTTATCTAGAGACAACTGAGATCCTAGAGGTTTCTCAGATAGCTCTTTTGCAATTATGAAAGTATTAATAGCAGCAAAGACATACGAGTGCATTATCTTAATTATTTAAAATATTATTAACACTTATCTCTCCATTTTATTTGAAGCTGTTATTCTTGATGCTAAATATAAATACCCTTTTGCCCCAGGTACAAACTGCTGCAGCTCAAAGCAAAGGTCAAGATATAGGCATCAGGCATAATTAATTTCCCTAGAAAATAATTAAGCTACCTTTCTTTGTTACTATTACACTTGACCTATCAAGAAAACAGATTTTCAAGCTATGAAAGCCTAAGTGCTTTGAAATGAAATTCAGCGAATCCCAGAATGAGGTGAGGTTGGCAGGCACTTTCGAAGGCCAAGCTCCCCATTCAAGCAGGGCCACCTACAGCTCAGGACTGTGTCTAGATGGCTTTTTCTTCTCTCTCCACACAGCTGATCACAGGACAAAGACACTTATCCTGGTTTAGGACAAATTTGGGAGGAAACCTCCAAATGGGGTCCCTCCAGGAAAAAAAAAGATTCAAACTGCCCCTCCCCCAAGTGGTTTGGGAAAAAGATTTCCTTGAAGGAAAGTGGAAAAAGCTGTTTATTTAACAAGCAAAATATCCACAAGCATAAAAATGGAATAATATTAAACAATGAAACCTCTGGCTGTTCAAAGAGATGGCAAATCCAGGAAAGTCCTTGCTGTGAGGTGCAGCTGGGCTCGCTCAGTCCCTTCTCAGTCTCTCTGGTGCTGGAGAGTGCCGAGGCCCAGGCCCCGGTGGGCCACAGGTGTGAGCTCCTGGGGTGTGCTGGGTTTTCAGTCCAGAGCAGGTTTGAACAGATCCAAGGAAAAAGAAAAATGGAAACCATAGTTCAGGAAACTTCCCTGCCCCAGCTAGCTAAAAACTAACTAAAAGCAAAGGAGAGCTCTGTCCCGCTGTCTGTCTGTGCTGCAGACGGAACAGTCCAGAGAGAGCTGTGGGGGAGTGAATGCTGGTTCTGAAAACAAACTGCAGCTTCTTCTTTCCCCCCTTCTCTCTCAGAACCAGTCCTAAAGGTGCAGAACTTAATATGTAACATAAACAGAACACACAACTGGGGATACAGGCATCATACAGTCACCCCAGGACACTACATCAGCTCACGTGTTGCTGCACAAGCTTCAGCAAAAGTGTTTTAAGATTCACAGGCTTATTCTTCTCCTGGATCCTCCCGCTGACTCCTGAAGGAGCAAAACTCCTCAAACCAAATAAATCCTGCTGGCACCTGAGGTTTGTTAGCTCTAGCTCAGAGGAGCACTACTGATGTTTCACAGACTCTGGCTGGCTCAAGGAATGAGCAATGCAAGCTAACTTTGACCTGGAAAATACTGCTAAAGCCAAAGAAAATAGGCTGGGAAGAGCTGTCCTGAAGGCACGAATCTAACAAAATCTGGGGCAATGAAATTCAGAATTAACCATTTCCATGAAATGTTGTGTCCTTAAAGAAAAGTGCAAAATGGGAAGGAATATGTGTAAATTGAAAAAATAACTGTAGAAAAAATCCTATCAAATCCACATTCACATGCAGCCAATAAATCTCAAATCAGTGGTAAAGTGAAAAATTACTGTTTCTCTCCTTCTTCACCACAGTCCTATTAATTACATATACATATAATGGAAAGGTTTTGTAGCTGTAACACTAAATAAAGAATGTCAGCCTAATCTTTTTAAATATTATGAAACTTTTATTCATTTTATTTTAATTTTGGTTTTGCACAGCTTTACTCTGCATACATCTATTGAAAACATAAACTAAGAAAAAATATATTTTCTGCTACTACTTATAAAAGGGCTAAACCTTCCAAACAACCTTGCAGACAGAGAAGTTATACAAATTTCTAGTATTAAAATGTACTTCTAATAACTAACTTCAAAGATGAATGTTTCATGTTAAATGCTGCAAATTAAGAGTCCATGTGTGGGCAAGGTTTGTGTGCAATACAAATTCTACTTCAAAAGTGAACGGAGAGGAAAAGGTACAGGGAAGATCTAATTGCTGCATACTTTAGAATAGCTGAGGAGATGGACACACACCATAGGATTTAATTGCCAATCCTGAATGGAAAGGTTGCAGACAATGGAGAGCACAGACACCACCTCTGCAAGCACCTACCTTTGGTGCCCAGGTTCCCTCTACAGTCAGCAGAGAGAAGTGTGTGCTTCACTACATACAGTACAGGAATTAGGACACCCAAATTAGAGACCTAACTACTGCCAAATTTAGGAAGCCTGATGTGCTTTCCAGAGACCTCTCTGGATCACATATGTGGCTTCAGCTTCCATCTTAATATAGTCTAAATTTAGGGAATTGATGCCACATGTATCATTAACATAATGGTTGGATGGGGGCAGGGGTGAAAGAAGTTCAGCTGTCAAAAAAGAGTGTAAGACAAAGTTTGGTTATCTCTGTCCACAGTCATGATTCAGAAAACTCTTTCTCTGTTCTTGAATATTTTAGAGAGGACTTAAATTCACTTGGTAAAACTTAGGTGAACTTGAGATGCTCCTCAACATTGTTTGAGTTCTGGTCATGTCTAGGACTAAAAAACCCAAAGATAAAAAACTGAAGCAATCTGAAGAAAACAATGTGATGCATGGAATAAACTCTGTTCACAGCGTTTATCACAATTACAATGAGGATTTCTGAGAATGCTATTGCAGATTAATTATTTTTTTCCAACAAGTCCACAGAACATACATACCTATTCTTCACATGTAACGTTAGGATGATGCAGTAAACAACAGAGAAGTAAAGGGACATTTATACTCAACCCTCCTCAAAGAAATGGGATTCACATACAGTTTCCAAGTAACTTCCCTCAACACTAAGTTGCCACTTTATTATCTGCCATCCCTCCCTATCTGTTATTTTTTTCTCCCTCTCAAGTTCCTTCAGAAAAGTATCATACACAGAAAAGCAGATAGTTACAAGTACAAAAATATAGTAATAGCAAAGAGGATATTCAATGCTCTGTTATACAAAGATACTCATAGACATGATTTGAAGGAGTCTCATTTGGAATAATTGTGAGGAATTTATCTATTATTATACTTATATTTAATAAATTTATAATAAATATCAACCAT